>LQNS02000137.1:9960011-9977162 GCA_001587735.2 Parhyale hawaiensis | reverse complement strand
TTGACTCGACAAAGACTCAATGGAGAACCGAGTTTCGGTTTCGACGACTGGAACCTTTGTTAGTTTGCTCGGGAAATTCCAACATTGAGAAAGGAGCTGTTGATGAAGAGTTAATAGGTGCAGATATGCGGAGGCTGTGCCAGGTATATACAAACATCAACGCTTCGGTTTTGAAGCATAAATCGGTCCCAGAGAATAAATCTGGAGAATAGTTTGAGACGCAAGCAAGCAAAAACCTGTACATTTATTCAAGGTGCAGCAGGCAAAATGTGCTATTAATGCTCTGATAGGACCTCATGAGACCGAGACTGCGCCAAGGCTATCTGCACAGCATATGCTGTAACTGGTGCTAGGGCAGTATTTGGTTCCAGCCGCAGTGTATCTAAAAATGTAGCCGTGTATCTAAAAATGCACTGGCCGTAATATTTAATGGTGAAAAAGAACATATATTGAAAGTATAGTTGAATGTTAACTGAATTACATTATTTTTATTATAATTATCATTGCCTTCTTAGTGTTTGCAGTTGTGGTAGTAGGTATGTTACGCACGTACAGCAGAAGCTACCAATTCGTCCGATTGCATTTCATGTCGCCTCCACTCAAACTATCTTTTTTTTTGCCTAATCTGTTCTAATTTGGGATAAGTTTTTGGGAGGGGGCTACAGTTAACTATTTAAATTATTAATTTCTACTGCAACTGGTGATTAATTAGAGTAGTAAAGTTAAGTCCACGAGCAGTACACCCATGCGTGTAACTCGACTCAATGCCGGAATGGCTTCGCTCTGTAACTAACCAATATTTATTGGCAATTAAAATATTTCACCACTTTTCTGAGTTCAATTGGGACTTCCTCCAGGATTTTTGGCCATCCCATTAGATGATTTATGGTTCAAGTTTCTACGGTAGACCAGAAATCTGTTAGGGGTTGGTATTCTTGTCATAGCTGCTGTGGTCTTCACTCCCTCTCGCGCATCCCATCTCGATCTCCCTCTTCATTCCTGTCATTCCCGCCAACATTCCCGTTTCCTTTCATTGGCCATTATCGCGCTGGTGCTTTTGTCTCGCCGCCGCTCCTGGTGGTGCTGGGGTTCTTGCCGCCCGCTGCGTAGAACCTTCCACTGGTTCTCAGCGTCTATTAAAAAAATTGCGCTTCTTGAGTTTTATGAGGTTCTGATGTGCACTGTAAGAAGAATTTTATATCCGTTCTCAAAGAAGGAAAAGTGAAGATTTATTGTAGAACAACTAGATCAAACATCGATTCTCTGAGGAAAAAATTGTCTAATGGCATAGGAAGTCCTCGAATAAAGAACCAAGTCTGTTTTAAGAAAGAATTCAATTTTAATTCCTAACAGGTTCTTTCCACTATGGAGCTAAATCTTTCATCCGTATCATGAGACGATACAACGATGCGATGAGCAGGTTCTAGACATTTTCTCTGTAGATAGAACCCAATATATTGTTGGGCGCCTAAAACTTAACTGTGACTAGGTTTTTCTTCGCCCCGATTATTATTGAATAATTTGCTTGATGACACTAAACTGAGGCATATGCAGTGATACAAATTAACGTAACCTTCACTATTTCCAGAGTTAGCCAAGCAGTGAATTTAACTCTCCCCCCTGACAAATGCATATAACTGTAGTTTCAAGGCTATAGGTTGCACAACTCGTTTCTAAATTCTAAATTTCATCATGTTTACATGCACTTCAAAATTCCAGGTAATGAAAACTAAGCCATAGAGCACAAATTTTCGTAAAAATGGAACTGTTTAGAACGTAATCAAGTGGGTACCGTGGGCATAAAAAGGTTTAGGAATACCAAAATATAGTAAGTGATTATCGGCAAATGATCCGCTACGTGAACAGGTATAGTGTTTTCATAGAGTTAGGTCCACCAGAAATGGAAAAAATCTCTAGAATGACAAAAGAAATATTTCGTGAGGATACCGTAGACTTTCTCGTTTTCCAGAGACTTGGTTCTGTGTAAAATCGTTATGTACTTATATTTTATCCATCTCCAAAATGTTCACATCAGTTCTACTACACATTGTTTGTTGCCAAGTTCGACAGTATAAAATAAATAGCTCTATCTTTTCGTTTCAAATAATGCGGACGGAAAAGGTTTACGAATTAATGAGCTGCGGTTAGCAACTCTGCGCTCGATCTGGCAACCAGTAGCATGTTGACTTACCTTTTGGGTGGGATGCAGGCCAACATGTGATGCAACGTGAGGGGAAGTTTGAAATCCAGAGAGTCAGCAGGAGATACGTAGTGTTTGGTTCACTAACAGTTTTTTTTTCTTTCGCTATTTCTATTCTGCGTTCTGAAAGCGAGTGACTGAAGTTTTGAATATATTTAGTTGCATTGTCAAGTTTTGTTTCAAGTTCGGTCACCGTGCTACTGAAACCATTTGGACCTGAGGGCCATTTTCAACCCATCCAGAAAAGCCAAAACCTAGTTCTGTACTGCAGTTATTATTTTTTTTCTAGTGAAAGGTTCTTCGGAAGCATTTTAGTGGTGACATTCCAAAACCCCAATGCATGAATCAAAATCTGATGAAAAGTTTTGCTTGTCAGTTCAAGTTATTCCGGCCCTATCAATCTGACTGCCAGTGCTTGACCCGCTTGCACCAGAACCTCATTTTTTCAGCATTTTCATCACATTTGTATGAAATTTTAATCGCTCGTCTATTGTGCGCTTCATACGCAATAAAGGTCATGGGGATTTGGCCTTGCGAAATTCTATTTAATAAGCTCAGTAGCCTCAATTCCGTAAAAGTAAATTTCTGTAGTTTGATACCAGACAATTTAGATATAAAATTTGGCTTTATTTACATGACGAACTTGGGTTGTTGGCAAGGCAGGAGGCATTCATAGCTGAAGTGACGTCACCCAGCGAGGTGAGAAATAATGTCACCAAGTGGGTCTAGTGACATCACATAGCGAGGTCAAAGTGAACTTCCCAAAGTGGGTCTAGTGACGTCACGCAGTGAGATCATAAGTAGTTACCAAGTTGGTCTAGTGACGTCACCGAGAGAGGTCAGAACTATGGTCACCAAGTTGATCTAATGACGTCACGACCTGCCAGCAACGACGTTCCGTCCTACAAGTGAAAGTGCTCGAACTAGCTGTGAGTCTCGGTGATCCCGGTGAGGGATGAAAATTGACTGAGGGCAAGTTAAGCCAAAAGGTCCAGGCAATCTAATTGGTTGGTCGAATTACCTAATTACGGACTGTGATTGGCTCAGTTACGTTGAGTTCTTTCAGGAGCTGTGGCAGAAGTAGCGAGAGACCATCTGAGATAGAGCAAAGCTATAGGTGCAGCAGGAGGGTAAGAAGAAGAATTTGACATGGTGTTGAAGAAGAGATGCAACAGACGAATATGGTGTAGCAGTAGGATATTAAGGAAATGCAAAATAGGGGTACGTAGTTGCCGAACCAATTTACTGGAATGACATGATGTTGCGGTAGAATATGAAGATCTAGCAGCTGCGAACATATCAAAGAAGTGAACTAAAAATAAAACGAGTTAGAGGCATCAATGCCATGCAAAAATTTCTGTAGCATGAGGTTGCGATGTAACAGCAGGACAGCAAACATAGCAAATGTGTGTACAACAAGAAGAAAGGTAACAACTGGTAGGAGAAATGCCAAAAGGATGCAGATGTGTGTGCAGCGGAAGCCAGTAAAATCGGGAGTAAATTAATCGACAGTTCACTGTGTGTAAATTCATTGCGATTAATTCATCAAATAGTAGATTTATCAAACGATAAATTCATCAATTGATAAGCTCACCGCAAGATGAATTCATCGAATGGTAGATTCATTGGAAGGCAACTTCATCAAATGGAAAATCTTTTAATGGCAACTGTTGACCCTCACTTAGGAGAGCGCAATGCAAGCGAAACTGAACAAAACCCTCCGGATGTACCATTCGATTAATTTATAAGTCGATGAACTTATCATTCTATGAATGTACCATTCGTTAAATTTAATGTTCGATTAATTTACCAGCTGTGAATTTATAGTGAACGACGTGTAAACTATGGTAGCAGAGACAGAAAAAAAAATAAGGGGTCTTGTAAGAAAAAATTGCCACACTATTACGTATAAGTAGTTACTTTGTTTGTAAGTGAATAAACAATCCTCATGACCGTACTAATAATTGACAAGGTATTGTGGTGCCATTACAGTAGCATTTATTCCATTTTTTGGTAAGCTCTCCATTGAATGCAGTTTAGCTAGTTATTAATCACTGTGTTATTAACTCTATAAATCTTTTTATTTTTCAATGCTAATGAGCAGCCAAATTTTTCCGCCTATGTCGGGGACACGCGAGCCTTTATGACTTTGAAAATTGATCCTAAAATATAAACAGTTGAATGTAAGCGGACCAAGGTTATGACACTTCAAAAACGTGTATGGACGGTCAGAAGCGCTTGAATAGCTGCTCATTACTTGCTACAAGTGTTACATGACGTCCTAATGCCGTGCTCTGCAAAGCATTATCAAACTATCGCCATGGATTTTCTTCTGTTCAAGTACCAGGTGAACTCTATGAGTACACCTGCACTGTGTACGCAGCTCGGCGTGGGGTGCTATAGCAAAGAAGCTGAATAGAAAATAAAATAAAAATAGAACGAGGAAGTTTTGGTTCGGAGTAAATGCACTCTATAGGGAGAAAAAGTTCGCCGGGTTCAGAATTCCCGACAAGAAGTAAAGTGTAATAATTTTTATTCAACTGTTGCTTATATTTGATCGCTTTGGAAGTTGTCCCAAATTTGTGAGCATACCCTTGCATCAACTGACAATGCATGTTGAGCTTCTTAGCCTTTGAATAACACTTTTCCAGTATTAAAATAGTCTATAAATAATATTGGAACCTGTACTGAAAACAAGATTAGTTTAAAATTCGTTGCATTTATTATCAAATTTTAATGAGTTTTAGATAACTGAAGACAAAATATAGAACAGGTAGTTGTCTCGTTTAGTTAAGCTACCCTTACACAAATCCGCATATATACTTGGTAACAGACTAACAAGTTAAATAAGAACAGATAAGGGCTGGGTTCAGCATATTTGATTTTTAAATATAATTTTTAAACCATTCTGCATGGTTACTGAATGAGAAGCCACCATTGCTGTATCGTGAGCCAGGTGGTGTTGTATAACTAGCACGCCTTCCCGTGCACTAACAGAAGATGTCTGCGTAGGTATACTCGCCCAGCGCGAAAACTGCAGTTATCTTGCTGGACGAGCACGCCAAGGCAAGCATTGCCGGTCGTTGCACGGCAACGTGTGCTGGGACAACACCTTTCTCAGCATGTATGTAGAAACTGCCAAGCCCTGGTTACGTATCACTTAACCGCTACAGTAACGCTCTTTCTTTTAACTTGCCCCATGAACAGGCACTAAAGAAAATAGAAACGAAAACGGAATAGCGCCGGTGTCAATGAATTCAATATTCAATATCTTTTGCTTAAAACGAGGTTTCAGAAATACTGAAGCACGAAGACTAACGACCCAATTGGAAGAGGTAGGTTGTGCCACAGTATATATATCGGCATTCACATACAACTGTATCTCCCTAGTTCATTTACATGTCACTTAATGAATGTGCTATTCACTGAAAGAAGTACCTACGCTTTGACGAACACGTATACCGTGCAATCAACAGGTGACAAAAGATGCTTGGAAAAGCGTAAAGACCGTCGATATCCCTTCCATTGGCATCAGTTTGCTGGAACTACAAGTGCTGGCATTAATAGATGTCATTTCTATCCCCCGAGTCTTCATGAAATTGCCATTATTCAGAATGTGTCTGGAGCAATGAACCTGTCACATGGTGTCGATTTCAACCATTTAGAGCGTTCAATAGTCAATCAAACCTACTTGTCAGCCATTGCCTAGATTATTGCGTGGTATCAAGGCCTGATGTGAATTGATGAAGGTGAACTGTGTGGGAGGTTGGTTCGTTAAAGCATTGACAGCTTAAACGTTTTATGAATTAGAGAAACGTCTACAATAACTATAGCCACGACCTGCCTAGCTATGCAAGCACATCAAACTCGACGGAATACGCCAAATGATGATTTATAGAATTAGAATCAATAAACGACACCTTAAGTCCGGACTGTAAGTTAGCCGTGAATAAAGAATTTGGGCAAATTATGATACTACATATTATGATATTTTTGGTGGGAGGAAGATGTGAAATAAAACATCCGGCATACAGTATGTGCAAAACTTTCCATTGCTTTTATATACTCAAATACAGCCACTTGTCAAGGAAGTGGAAGGCTAATCTTACAAGTAGCGTCAGTTATAAATTTCATGCCAAGAATAAAGTAAAGGTACAGTCAGCTTTGACTGCACCCTCTCCTGGGAAACCCACACGCACGTAACTGGTTTCTGCGGCAGACATAGGCCAACTGGCCCCAGAGGAGTAAGTGCAGCAGCAGCAGCAGCAGCCGATGATAGGTCGCAAAGAACTATGGTGCTTAAACGGAAGGTTCAACGACCCGCACCCCCATCATATGGTAAGGGACCTCATGATAGCTATGCGCACCAAGCATAGTTGCTGATTTAGCTCGCCAAGCGCCCTTGAGAAAGACCGCGCCTGGCATGGGGTTCGATCTCGGCAGCCTCAGCACTACTGTGCAGCACGTAACGTCCTCCGCTACCGTGGGTATAAATCAAAATGCTACAACGATTGCTGTGTTCCTGGTTTTCGGTTCTGCGTCTATACTTAGGGACTGTAGGGTGCAAAACTCCTTTTTTCGATTGGTGTTTCATTACCCGATCTGCATCGGCGAAGAATTCATTGCCTGGATCTGCGTTCGACCGTGTGGGGACAAGCGTTAAAGTGAGGCATGACTTTTTAGTGGTGGGTACTTCCTATAACAGGGTTAATGACGCCTTAGGATTACATATATAGCACTTCACGTGGTTATGCACCCTAACTTCGGTGCTCTGGCAATTAGCTTTCATAGAAATAATTATTATAACAATAATTACTGTCAACAATATGGATCACTGCAAGGCCTGTAATGGTAAGTGGTAAGTTGAGCGCTAATTTAGATTTGTAGAAAAGCAAAATGGTTGGTTATCCCTTACAATGAACGTACAGATCAATTTTTTCACCAATTTCAAGCATCAAATGATTATTTTTTACTGTTGATTTGAGTGAACATTGTAGATGCAGCTATAAACTGTTTTTACTGTTGATTTGAGTGAACATTGTAGATGCAGCTATAAACTGAGATAATGAAATGTCCTCAAGAAAAAATGTACAGAAATGTAACAATTAAGACTGTAAGGTATTTAGAGGAATGGAAATAATTTTTAAGCACGTGAGACCACAAAAACTTTAATGGGAATTAGCAAGTACAAAAAAGTTGAACCATGAGACATTTCACGGGAGGTAAAAACGTAGCCAGCAAGAAACCTATCAGAAACCTGCAGCCTAATACGATATGATGATTTGGGCAAATAAAACATACTAAATATATTACGACAATAGTATGACATATATATTGAAGCTCGTCCCCTAGACACAATATGGAGACCGACTTCTGAACAGACAGTGGGTACGCATACGTACTGTTGCCTATACATGCTCGCTGTCGCTTCGCTGCAGCGGTCTGTGGAAAGGAGTCGCCTAGATATTTTCGGTGAAGTAAAACTTTTATTAAAAATAACACTAAGATCTATTTCATTGCGAGCAACTAATCATTAGGAAACTGAAACTATGTGGTATATAGTGAGATACAAAAAAAAATGAAAAAAATACAGTGATATCACGATATGTATCGCGAAAAGTGAAAAAACTTATTCGATAAATTTAATAAGCTCATCGCGTTCAGTTTAGGGGTTAGTTGTCATAAAAATGTAGCCCGTTCCTGTTACTGGCAGCCCAAGTGCCACCCAGCCCAATCTGAAATTTCTGGGCACTTATCGGCTGCCTACGAGTAATATTTAGAGGTATCGGATAGCTGCCTACAAATTGCCAATCGGGATGTGACTCATGCCGCCCATTCCAGCCGGTCATGCAGCCTACTCCTGCCACTCATACAGCGACATCCTGCCACTCATGCAGACCCCTCCTGTCACTCATGCAGCCCACTCCTGCCACTCATGCAGCCTCCTTCTGTCACTCATGCAGTCCACTAGTGCCACTCATGCAGCCCTCTTCCTGCCACTCATACAGCCCACTGCTGCCACTAGTGCAGCTCACTCCTGCCCCTCATACAGCCCACTGCTGCCACTCGTGCAGCCCACTCCTGCCGCTTACGCTCGCTACTCATGCAGCGCACTTCTGTCACTCATGCACTGCTGCAGCCCACTCCCGCGACTCACGCAGCCCACTCACACAACTCATGCGCCTCACCACTCAAGTGGTGTGAGCAGCAGTACAAGAGGCCGTAGAAGAGACAGAGCTCTTTAAATATCGATCCCAAACAACCAACCGGTCGCCGGTGCAGGCGTTCGAAACCCACACTGAGAAACTGCCAAACTCTGCAGTGCCTCGTCCACTGCGACGATTTCTTCCTCAAGACGCAGCTGGTCGATACGGCGATAACGCATCGTACATCAGTAAATCCATTTCTAAAAGAATTTTAATGTAGCTTTAGACTAATAATAACATTTTTACCAGTGATATTTTTTGCGATGGTGTTATGAATTTCCGTAACCATCAAGATATAAAACGTAAGATCTTCAAGATGGGAGGGCGGACAAAATGTATTATTTTTATTGCTTCAAGATTTCCAGTATGATGTTCAAACTTTGAAACAATTTTTCGAGACGAAAACGACACCGCTCGAAAGGTTGACTTCGATGGTACCAACTCAGACATGGACAATTTCTTCCCAAAGAACCTGGACGGAAATGATGCGCGAAACATAAGGAATTTTTACAAAAAACATCACCATGAGTGTCTGATAATAACGGTTACATAGGGTGCAATATCTGCATTTGCATCTTTCATTTCGGTCGTAAAGTTTATGTAACCAATAAGCTCACTGAATACGTCTCAAGAAGAGACTGACGCACCAAATATCATATTTCTCATACTGCAAATTTTCTGAATTTGACCAGCGTTTTGACAGGCAATGGATTTACTAATTAAATCACCTTATCCGTTCCAGCAATCATAAAATTACAATTCATTAGTCATCATAAATGTCGTAGAAAGCTTTCATTTTGTAAAAATTTAAAACTTGAAAACTTTTACCAGTGATAGCATCTCTCGGTTCTGTTATAAACTGCGATAATGGCCAAATATAGCTAAGCCATTTCATAATTTGAAAAATAATTGTGATGGTTTCTTCCCTTGATCGTCACCATGCAGGCCTAAGCGTTTCAGTAATTGTAGTTCAGTTCTCGATTTGTGCTGATGGAGATATGGGTTATAATTACGAAGAAAAACTTATGAATTTTTACATTATGACAGTATGGCGTTCAAAAATTGACTGCTAGAAGACAGTAGTACACTATTAGAGAAGTGTAGTAATAGCTACCTATACTTATCAATCTGGAATGTTTGTTTTATTTACTTATCTATTTTTTACTTCACTCAAAGCAATTTTTTTATGCAGTTAATGAAGAAGGCAGAACCAACCTCAAACTCAACCTAACATTTTGTATAACCTAAACCACTTTAACCTAAGTTATTATAACCCAACCTTATCTTATCTAATGTTATTTTAAGTTCCCTAACCACATAACGCCTGGCTGTCGAAAGTTGAGCGATTTACTATGTCAACATTACTACCGATATCAATCATCAAATAGGAAGGAATGTTAAGAAATTCATGTCGCTTTTAATACAAATATCCGACTGTGATACATAGGTATTAATAGTCTTGTTGATTAGTAAGTAAATGATTTTCAAAGCCGAAAAGGTAAACGCCATATTACCGTAATCTTAAATAATACCATAATACCAAAAACTCATGAGAGTAAAGTAAATTTATCAAAGATATGTCGATTACTGCTCGTTGATAATTGGAAGCGGTGGAATAGAGGAGGTATATTAGTAAACTAAAAATAACTATAGTTTATATTTTATGAAACATTTAAGAGGAAAAAGAACTGTAGGATAACTTTCCATATTGTAAAGTATATTTATAGATAGAAAAAACAAAAGTTGAGTGAATATAACACTCATTTGATACTGCACTCTAAGAGGTCTAGGATACATTTGTAGGTTGGTAGCTGAGTAGAATAATAGAAAAATATCGGTTGATCCACATGACAACGTCATTATGATTAGTCAACTTAAATTTATTCTCTCTTACGATTCTTCTGTGGTCATTTTTTACATTTTACTAACTATTCACTGAAAGTTTGGAACTCATTTTCAAAATTATGTAATGAGATGAATTTTTGAATTATTCTTTAAGTGTGGCTTAGATGTCGAAGAGGCTTATCATATTTGAGTAACATCATTCAATAATGTTGTAAATACGCGTATACTACACCCTACCTACAGTGCCTAGACATAAGTATTTGCACAACACTATTTTTTTATGTATTTTTAAAAATTCAGGGTCTGCTTTACGAGAATTAAGACAGGAAGTATATATAACATATATATAATAGAATATTTAAACAGAACAGTCAAATGTGCACTTATAACAAGAAAATTTTACACAAGTTAAAGTAATGAGGGACAAAACTATTTGACCAAAATAAATATGATGTTGAATCTTTGATATTAAATAGTATAATTTGAATAAATTAGTTTGGAAATTATTCTAGAACGTTCATGAAACATCCCGAAAAGAATGCAATGTAAACAAACTACAGCCGGCGCAATCATTACCACTCTAGACCTCGTTGAAGTCGCGCACACTCTCACTACAATGCCAAATCTTAAAGAAATCCCTGAAGCTACTCGTAAACGGATAATTCAACTTGTAGTGAGGGATTAATTTATAGAGTAATAGCACAGCGTGTCAATGTTGCTTTTTCAACGGTTGGAGCAATAGTCCGCCTGCATCAAGTGACTGGGGCGGTCTCCAACCTGCCAAGAGCTGGAGCTCCGCGGGTAAGATCATGGGCCGTCCTCGGCGCTATATGCTACGTAAGGTGGCTAATGACTCCATGATAACTCGTGCTGATCTTCAGAGTGAACTGGCGTCTCAGGGACTGCATGTCAGCAAGAAAACTATTGTTAGGAAATTGAACCGTACTTGCATTCGTTCTTACACTCCTCGCAAAACTCCTCTTCTTACAGCAAAACAAGTCAAGAGCCGCTTAACATTTGCCAAAGACCACTGGGACAAAGGAAATGAGTTTTGGGAAGGGGTTATATGGTCTGACGAAACTAAAATAGAACTTTTTGGCCGAAACGAAGCTCAGCATGTATGGAGGAAATGTGGTACTGCCTATGACCCCAAGAACACCATCCCCACCATGAAGCATGGAGGGGGCAGCATCATGGTGTGGGGTTGCTTTACTGCCCAGTGCCCATGGTGTTGGGATCTTCATATCATTGATGGCAAGATGAATAGTTTCATGTACAGGGATAGGAAGAAGAAGCTTCCAAGTGCGAAAAAATTCTAGGGACGGCGCAGGTGGACCTTCCAACAAGACAACGACCCCAACATACTACGAATTTACCGAAAGAATGGTTTCAAAAGAAGAAAATAAATGTTCTTCCGGGGCCTAGCCAATCACCGGACCTTAATCCAATAGAAAATTTGTGGCGTCTTTTTAAATCTGGTGTCCACAAACGGTGTCCCAAAAACCTTACCGAATTAAAGGTAATCTGCATGGAAGAATGAAAAAAAATATCATCAAGTGAATGTGAAAAGTTAATTTCCAGCTATAACAATTGTCTCCATGCTGTTATTGCCAATAAAGGTCACGCCACCAAGTACTAATGCCATAATTTTTTTTGGTCAAATACTTTTGTCCCTCATTACTTTTGCTTGTGTTAAATTTTCTTGTTATAAGCGCACATTTGACTGTTCTGTTTAAATATTCTATTATATATATGTAATATAAACTTCCTGTATTAATTATCGTAAGGCAGACCCTAAACTTTTTAAAATAGATAAAAAATAGAGTTGTGCAAATACTTATGTCTGGGCACTATCTATCCGATCCAGCCGTAAATGAATAGTCTAACTAGCAGGTAACTTCCTGCTTCCCAAAATATTCAACAAACTTTGTCGTGGCAACGGAAAATCTACTAACCAAGATATATTATTTTTTATTGATCTTGTTGTGATGTAGATCTGTACGATACGTCAATCAATTAATCCATTCTATCATCACCGGATAAACAATGAATTTGGACTGCAACTAACGCTGCCGTTGCTATCGTAAGCGGCTGCAGCTGTAAGTTTTGCGCAGTGCTAGGGACCGTCTCAAGCCGGTGTTATTTTGCGGAGCTCCAGGGCTAGGCGCCCCCGTGCTGTTGTGTCAGCGGGGGCTGCTGCTGCTGCAGGAAATGAGTCACGGGGGGCATTGCACTAACTTCCAACGCTCACTTCCCTCTCATTTCCACGGAGTTGTTGGTGAGGGCAATCTAGGAGCCAATCGCACAGCTCTGCTTGTCTTCCATGCAATGTTTGTCTCCAGACTGATGCACAAACGGCCTGCTTAGAAGCGACATTGTGATATTTGACATTTAGCGCCTATAACCCTTCGATGCAAAATTTTATAGTCCCTTTTCTGTGCGAATAACAGTGTTACACATATCCTATGCATGGTACTATGTGGACAATAATGTCGTCTTGCTGACTCGGTATAGCAGTAGCCAAACTCTAAGTCAAACTCATCTGGTATAGAAAATCACTATGGAAGCAGTAATATTCAGTAGTATTAGAAATGGCCACGGTAGATTAGAAACTAGGGATTGAACAGCAGATTGACATTGGTGCCAGTCCAATTGAGGACTGCGGATACTATCAGTCGTTTCCACTTTCATAAAATGAGAGCAGCAGTAGTATATGTAATAAAACACATTGTGTAACTACACTCACAACTTTTGAAACAAGAAAAAGATGAAGAAAAAGTTTGGCGGAGGATAACAATCGCTATATCTCCGAGTTTCCTTGTGCTCTCCATGGCCGGAGTTCCATCAATTCTAACTGCAGCATCATACCAAAATTTCATTCGGCCGTTTCAATATCTAATATGATATCTTACATCTTGCCAAGAACATTTCCGTTCGCTTACCACCACGTATCTCTATCCTAATCTACAGCTATCACTTCCAATTCAATTGAATAATATTGATTCTAGTACTCTTCTATCCCTGATGTCATACGTACGTATGTACTAACTGGCTTGTGTGCAAAGTTGATGAGGTCGGCGGAACCAGCAGGTCAGTACATAGAGTCCCATACATAATGCGCGCAGAGCATCGTTATTAGCCCAGAAAAAGGCTGTAAAAAATTCTGATTTAAATAAAATTCTCGTACCGACATTCGTTGGCCAGCGTTTGCGCAATAAATCTAAAGACTTATTTAGGCACCAAGCATTGCAATTGCGTCACTTAATTGCTATCTTTAGTTCATCGAGCAGTTGCATTTTCATCCACTCCTTAAATCAACATCCAAACGGCCTGGCAAAGATGCGTTTTGACGCTGATGGCCCCTTCCAGTTGCAGCTTCTAGCGCATCATTGCCTTCTTCTGAACCACAAGTGACAATCTGCAAATTAAAGACAAGAAGTTGTTGCCAGAAGTCGGGGGCGATTTGTGAGTTAGGGAAATCGTCAACATTTTTTTTGTTATGGAGGGGTTGAAGAATTTCTAAAGCGCGACGGGAAGGCCATTAAATTTTTCAAGTTTCTGAGACAATCATAAGCGATGACGAGTGGGGTTATATAAAGCTTATGTACTTTGCATGTAGGTGTTAAATAGAGGTACTTTCTCTCATATATTAATTGGTTTCTATGAATGGAGTTTAAAGTGAAATTAGAAGCGCTGAAAAACTGAGGGTATAGTCATCTGAACGGCAGAAGGACACTATAAGCAGATGGTAAAATAAGGAGAAAGGAATTCACAAGCACATGCGCAGTAACACCGGCGATATCACATGTAAACAGTTCCAATAAAATATAACTTCATTCTTCACGTACAGTCTCTTAGAGGAGAGCTGTATACTGTAAATCCTTGTGTCAGATAGACTTGTATTCCATTCTCCTATTAATTAATGATAGAGAGTAATGTAAACACGACGATAACAACGTTCGCTGTTCACATACATGAACCCAAACCAATCATTCACATCCGTGCTAATGAGACGAGTCGCAAATAAGTTCAAACAAGCCCTTGCAGCTCACGTACGTTGCCACTTATCCAATTAATTAATTCCCTCCCTGCTCCCAACCAATAAGGGACTGGTTTTTGCATCGTTTAGTGCCCCAAGATTGTCAATAAAGCTTGCAAAAGTGCTCGGAGGCGCCTGATGAAGTAACCTATTTAGCTGCTGCCTTAATTGAATATTTTTGCTAGAGGGACACTCGTTTTTGACAATGGTGCAAAGATATTTGGAAGAGAGCGCGGGTCTTGAAAGAAAATTGAAACTGGAAACAATGTCACCTACATTATGGTTATAGAACGAGGAAAGATTAGTACTGCGTATGGGAAACTGACCCCTTTCTTCCATAGTATCTTCCACCCAAAATAGCGTACTCTTTGAGCTAAATGTCAAAACTTTCAAGGATTTTAGAGAACTATAGGAAAAAAATGGCAAAAACATTATGCAATAAATGCTTCTATTCTTTACAAACAAATAAAAGGTTATATCCGGGACACTTCCAGTTTCCAGGATGGCTTCTATTGGCTGGAGCCTAGCAGGCACAGAGTCTGCAGGAGGCGGTTACAACTAACGTTCCGTGTAACGTGAAATGAGGTAAGCCAAATTGAGCCAATAAAGGCAAATATTTAAACAACTGTTGCGAAAACCGTTCGAAGTCACGAAAGAAATATTAAGATTGTTCCGCAGAAGGGCCGACATAAGAAATTTATTAGCTTTGATAAGCTGAAAAAATTTTCACACATCAATGCAAGTCAAATGGAAGACCTTACCGACTTAAAGTAAGTTATGCAAAGTATTACAAAATAATTATTCAAAATGCGACTCGTTGAAAAAATTGTCTAGTAAGTTTTAGCTAAATAACTTAAAAAAAAAAACATACCCGGATAGGAAACACACGTAGTTTTAACAGCATACAGATCAGCTACAAAAATTTATAAGATTGTATTATAGATTATTTAAAGTGATAACACATTATTAGGCAGGTTTCACACGTCCCTCATCGTAACGCATTCACTCAAACTGATGGACGCAGCGCGTTGATTTGATTGAAGCAGCTGCAGCAAACGCGGTAAACTGAAAGATGAAACAGGTCCCGTTTTTTGAAAACCGTGCATCATGTTAGTTCAGTAAACAGAACCTATTAATACTGAATTTGTCCTCTATTGCGTTCTCAAATCTTGAACAAGTCGACAAAAATGCTGCTTTAGTGTCACTTTAACGATCAGACTCACTGTACTCCCGTTTAAGCCAAGAAAACTGGAAAACCTGATAGTCTTGTAAGAACAAGGACGCCATCTTTGATTTGAAAGTCCAGCTGATTGCTCTGTGTTGCTTTCTCTTCTATCGGTTTATCAGGCTATAAACAATTTGGAAATAGGTTGTTCCTAGTATAATCTAATCAGGCTATGAAATTATGGGATACGGATGTGACTTCAATCTGACGCGAAATATGAACGAAAATGTAAAGAAACGATATAAATAAACGCGCGGCGTCATTCATTTGAATGAAGGGCAATTCTAAGAGTAGACAGAGACATCTAAAGTTGACACACAGCTAGTGTTCGTTTTCTTGATGGAACACGTTACGATGAGGGAGGTGTGAACACGGCCTAAAACTACTCTCGCATTTTCGAGGAATATTTCTGCATCATAACTGATATACTCAATTTCCTAAGGAGATATATGACTTTCCCCACCCTCGAAATTAATTACTCTGTTATGATTAGCAGCTTTAGATCTCCAAAAAAAATAGCTCTATTAATATTGAGCACAGTCCTCTTAATTGCATCAAACTCCATGTTAGTAGCATCACTATTTTAGCTTAAAAAATCTCATTATATTCGAATATGAGGTAAAAATATAATTATGCTCTCATACAGTTAGATCTGGATTTCACAAGTTCATGGCGCAGTTTAATTTTAGGTTTTGCTCTCCAGTAATCATCACTGCTATGAAGCTCATCAGCGCTGACGAGCAGGTCCTCATCTAAGCTTTAGTGAAAGGAAAATGCCCTTCGTCAGTTAAATAATGAATTCCGATGCATGCATTTCCTTGTAAAGAAGACTGACAAGCACAGTGCGTGCAATACTTCACCTCATATGACGGCGCCCGTATCATGACTATGCAGAGAACATTGCTTAATTGTGGGAATCCAAATAAATGCACCCGAATTCTTGAATTCGGGAGCATTAAACAGGGACCAAGAATAGGTTTTTAAGTCACATTATACGCTTGTCGAAAAATAAAGTACCAAAGCTAAAGGTCATAATAAATATACGACCATAATCGCGAAGCAGGTTCATTTAATGGTATAATTTAAAAATGAACTGATAACAGTTCAAATTCACCACTGCTATCAGCTCGGAAAATAAGGAATAAAATTCAGTTAAAGGTAAGTATTTGTCGTTAGCGATAATTGAAATTCATAAGTATCACTTTAAAAGGTTGAAAACAGTGCAGAGACAAATATAAGTTAATTAATGCTACGTGTTAACTCGAAGTCAGACAGTTAGCCATAGCTACCTCTGTTTCTTCCAGTGCTGGGAAAGTGGTGCTTAAAGCTATGAAAAATACGGAATAATGGCATTTTATTATATATTTTTTGACCATTCGCGCAGTGCACCAGCATATGCAATCTAGCATTATATACATGGATAGCTTAATAAAGAGATTTAACGCTGCGTCCCTAATGTCGTTCAACTGTGCGGACCGCCACGACCTCGAAGCAAAGCCTACGTGAGTTTGGCCACCTATACAGCGATGGCTTCTTTAAGAAAATCAATACTTTAGCAAGAAATAAAATAAGGTGCAAACAAAGACATCCTTTGAAGCGACACTAATCTATCTTTAATTCAATGATGACAGCGTTA
>LQNS02000137.1:9902755-9930554 GCA_001587735.2 Parhyale hawaiensis | reverse complement strand
TTGGCTGGCCTGGCTTCGGTACGGTGCTGCTGATACTGGCTGACCTGGCTTTGGTGCGGTGCTGCTGATATTGGCTGGCCTGGCTTTGGTGCAGTACTGCTGATATTAACTGGCCTTGCTTGGGGCGGTGCTGCTGATATTGGCTGGCCTGGTTTTGGTGCAGAGCCGCTGATATTGGCTGGCCTAGCTTTGGTGCCGTGCTGCTGATATTGGCTGGCCTGGCTTCGGTGCAGTACTGTTGATATTGGCTGGCCTTGCCTTGGTGCGGTGCTGCTGATATTGGCTGGCCTGGCTTCGGTGCAGTACTGTTGATATTGACTGGCCTGGCTTTGGTGTGGTGCTGCTGATATTGGTTAGGTTGGCTTTAGTGAGGTTCTGTTGATAAGGGCTGGTTTAATCTGGCTGTAGCGCTGCTGCTGCTAATATTGCATCTCTTGGCTGGCCTTGCGCTAGTGCGGTGCTGCTGCTCGTGTTCCACCATACGCCGACAGAATCAGCAATAGGAGCACCTTTGTTGAAGTGAGCTCAGATGAGGGTGTCTTCAGCACTCATTAAACCGGGCACCAACTACAGGAGCCAAATATTATATGCTTTCAATTGAAAACTGCAATATTCAAATAATTAATTGCGTTCATTTTTGCGATTCTCAGAAACGTGCGATGAACTCCAGCTTGAGACGAGCATAGCAAGAACAGAGTTTGTAAAACGGAAACTACCTGCATTGAGTACACTGCAGCCGTAGGTATGTCAGAAGATCTTCATATTTGTGGGTTCCACAATACTGTATCAAAATAGTATACGTCACTATGCCATGTCATAATCATCAGGACGTGTGGTCATTATCAATTAAAGAGAGCTTGTTATATTGTAACATCCAGTGTCCTAGAGTTTGTCTTTCTCCCAGTCCCAAGCCATACAAGGTCAATGGCACAACTAGAAGAATTCCAATGGCATTTTCATTATCATCTGAAGCCCGGGGGGAAAAGTTTCGCTCAGCAATTCATTGAGAAGCATATTGCTCTATGCTAATGTCATCCTTCTTGGCCTGGAGACAGCACGAATTTGTCAATAAGTCGAGAATAATTTGACCTTGGGTAACTTGCTCAGCATCATTTGTGACGCCGTGTGAATTGGTGAATATCATTTGTTAAGCACGGCGCATTATAGAACATAGCATTTGTTAAGCAATGCAAATTAGACAATGTAATTCTTTAGGTATCAATGGAGACTCATTTGTAAACCGACAGGAATTAGAAGATATAACGGTTTGAGTAATTTGACATTGACAGTTCGTTACCAAATGGCAATTGAGATCATTGGTTATCTGCCACAGAAACGACGATATAAGACATTGTGCCATTTGCAGAGCCTTATAACAGCTGTCTATATGCTCTTATAGCTGGTGGTAAGCAAAGAGAACAAAGTGGGTGTTTCACAACATAACCTGCCGGCAGTTAAAGAAATAGAGAATAAGGATAATATACGCAGTTACTAAGTACTGAAGCTAACGTTCAGTCATGTTTTGGCATGAGTATTAGATAGGAAAGTCATTTTGATGCTTCTACTGAAGTAAAATTCCGTTAGGCGACGTTATAAACAGTACATGTACTGGATATTACTTTCAAAAGGGAAGCCGACAAATGCCAACTATAGAAAAAAAAAAAACTGGTGCAGAGACTTGCATGAGGACAAGTTTTAATTTTGTTTGATACTAAGGTGAAGTTAGCCGTTTACCGGGCAAGTGACTATATATGGTCATATCTCTACTTCTATTGCTCTGATGGCGTTTTTCGACCGTCTAAAAGAGGATTACCGAAGTACACAAGAAAAATGCTAATATCTCTGCAATGCATGGCAACAAATATGTTCAAATGGCAGTATTCGATGTAATGGAATCAAACACAGTGGATCCACACTGCATTTTTGCCTCAACAAGAACTAGCCACAGCGTCGGCTTTTCGTAGGAACAGTTTTATTTGAACGTTGTTAGCAAAGTATACTAAATGCAGAGATAAAATAGGGAACCAGTGTTTTTCAGCTTAGGCTTCTTGAACGTGTTTAAGTTACGCAGTTTTCTGTAAGAATAGTTCTACCTTCATGGGTGTAGTCCTTCCCTGTAGCTCCGTTGCTAAAGCGTACACCGAGCTGTCTTTCCTATTGCTCTATTCTTCCATTCGTATCGAGCATTGCGGTATCCCTCCACGGGCAGGCAGCAAGCCAGCGGCCAGTATCGCCGGACCCTCCATTAGTGAGGTGTAAAGTAATACCTTTAAAAGGTCTTCGGGTCAGTGATACTCTGCTGCCTACACCACGCGTACGTGCGACCGAGATGCCTCCGAATCTACAGCTGGAAGAAGACCCTACAAGTGCAACTGTGTTTTAATTTTTATTTATTTATTTATTTTTACTGATTTATCTTTCGGCATTATTAATAAATTTAAAAAGAACATAAATGCATAGTGCATCATATATGGCAAGCACCAAATAGTGTATTCCTAGGGGCATGTTAAGATTAAATTATGCATTAAAGGATTGACATACGAAGTTGGAAGAAGACCCTAAAAAGAATAAATTGCAGTTTTGCTCCTGTGAAATTTTTTAATGCTGGTGAATTCGAGAAAACTACTCACCGTACAGAACTAGAATAGGGCAATAGCAGTAACAAACCACAGTTGCCCTAGCTTGCGCCATTTCTTATAGTATGTAAATGCGCAAAACGCTTCCTCCTGGAAGCTATATTACTCATTTGCAAATGCACGACTGTTTGTGATTAATAAGAAATTACGTACTGTGCGCTGCTGGAATTAGCCAATGAGAGAAATAAATCACATATGAAGTTTTACAATATTTCGCTGTCTAGAAATTAAAAAAAAGAACTACCCTGGATGCACTCAAACAGCAGCTAATGGTGAACTTTGTAGAAAATATAAAACGCACAGAGACCGATTATGACAATTACTCGAATTTCGGGTGTATATTCATGTAGAAAGTAGTAGATATTTTTATGAAATAATCAATAAACTAGATTTGAATTTTGATGACTACTTGTTTGCAAAATAATAGTGTGATAGAAACCACCTCTTAGTCACAGACAAAGTGCTTCTTGACAGCCAACAATCACTCTCAACATCTACGATAATTTTACCTGGTTCGCAGTAAGTACAAGCAAGTATTATTATGCCATGAAAAGATCCTATCAACCCACAGGACAAAATCTCAAAGTCAACAATTTGCCCACAAGCCATTGACGAGCGAGCAGCTCTTGACAGGAGCTCAAGAAAACGTCTTTATTCTCCTGCTGCATTGAAGCCACTGGCGCAGAATCCTATAAAAATTCTCGTCTAATTAGCGATAACAGCCTCCTGATCTCCTGGCCAAGTTTTGCCATAATTCTTAGGTACAGTCGCCGTTATAAAGTACGTGATTGCGCGGAATTATATTCTTTAGCACTTGTATTGAATTTCTGTGTACGCGACGTACTGAATAAATTAGATTAAAGTAGACAGCTATAGATTAGCTAATTGATCCGCAGAGGAACTAAAGATCCCATTCACGGAGAGCAGCCCAAGCCCATACGTCGGTTGACTCTGAGCGATTACTGTTTTTTAAATGTAAACAGAATTCAAGGATGGTTAACAAGAGTTGCAAATGTAAAAAGAATTCAAGGATGGTTAACAAGAGTTGCAAATGTAAAAAGAATTCAAGGATGGTTAACAAGAGTTGCAAATGTAAACAGAATTAAAGGATGGTTAACAAGAGTTGCAAATGTAAACANCAAGAGTTGCAAATGTAAAAAGAATTCAAGGATGGTTAACAAGAGTTGCAAATGTAAAAAGAATTCAAGGATGGTTAACAAGAGTTGCAAATGTAAAAAGAATTCAAGGATGGTTAACAAAAGTTGCAAATGTCAACAAAATTCAAGGATGGGTAAATAGAGTTGCAAATATAAAAAGAATTCAAGGACGGTTAACAAAAGTTGCAAATGTAAGAAGAATTCATGGATGGTTAACAAGAGTTGCAAATGTAAAATGAATTCAAGGATGGTTAACAAAAGTTGCAAATGTCAACAGAATTCAAGGATGGATAACAAAAGTTACAAATGTAAACAGAATTCAAGGATGGTTAACAAAAGTTACAAATGTAAACAGAATTCAAGGATGGTTAACAAAAGTTACAAATGTCAACAGAATTCAAGGATGGTTAACAAAAGTTACAAATGTCAACAGAATTCAAGGATGGTTAACAAGAGTTACAGCTAACAATGTTTTCCGTACGGACGCGCTTTACATATAAACAGTGAACATTGGCCCTATACAGTTCAATTCGCTAGGAATAACAGTGTTCAAAGACGTGACTGAATTGTCCTTTTGGGCGTCATGGGGGTTAACTGAGGCTGTTAATTGTGCGTAATTTTTATACATCGCTTTGGAAATTTGTATGAATGGCAGATACGAGACAACATAATTTGTCCAGAACGTAAGTTATTTCAGTATCCTAATCACAATGTGAAGGCTCAAATCAGCACACAGCAGTATTATTGATGAAACACAAAGATAAACCCAATTTCCTTAGAAACTCAAAAATTTCGTTATTGCAAAAGTTGAAAATTAGTGGTCGAGGCAGTAGCTGACATTTACAATCTCTTATTTTGAAAAATTTTATAATTTACGGTATTTATATTTATATACAGAAGCAGGTACTGTAACCTGAATAAAAAATTTGTATGCTTTTCCAACAATTTTTTTTATCAAAAATTTACTCTCTTAGCTGCAGTCCTCCCTCATCTTAACCACCAAACTATGTTCACGAACATCCCCAAAAATTCATTTGACAATTCAATCTACATGCCATTTCCTTGCTCTTGTAGCATATTATAATACAGTAGTGAGTGTCTTACAATTCGCTCTCTACAAAAAATTAAATAACTAGGAAAAATAGCGAATAACATTAATCTTAATGGCTGTGTGAGTAAAAGAATTACCTTCATTTATCCTTTTTTTGGCCGATTAACTTAATAATGATCATGACTGTACGTAGACCAACTAACCCGTCGCCGGAACTGAGCCCTTGTGTTCCATTCCGCAAATAACTAAAGAGGCGGATCCGTCAAATTCAAGAGAAGGACGACACCACAATGCCCTGCTGACAAATGATGGATGTCTCTATGGCACTGCACCGTAATGCAGTCATACGAACCATTCGACTTTCACTAATGGAAAGTCTCTGCACAATTAATTGCTGAAGCCTTAAGATTCGAACTCCCTCAAAACGAGCTCGATTTTCTGAAGAATCAAAACCGTGAGTGCTTGAAGCATCAGCTGCATCGAGCTGCCAATACGCGGGGTAAATATGCCGAGATCTGAAGTGAGCTCCAGCGACATGTTACTTATAATAAATACTTAATATCCCTACTTTTATCTACCTTGAGGGTTTCGAACAGGGTACTTTAAAGCATAGTCCTACAATAAGATTGCGAGTATACCGTCTATAATCCTTTAGCGAGAGCTTGACTGCCTCTCAAAGGTATTAAATATATTTCAATGATCAAAATAATATTTCTGAATTTGTTCGCTCATTCATCATGCTATAGACAATTTAACCGTAGCTTCTGAAAAATTTTAAAAACTATATTATCATGCTCAATGAAATAACAATTAAGTTCTTCCTAGAACCAGTTGAATAGTGAAATCTTAGTTGAACTTCCATATTATGTCTACCTTGCCATTTTAATTTCACGTTTTATATTTCACTTACGAACAGTTTCGAACATCTCACCTTGCTTCATTGTCACTGCTTCTAAGCTAAACCTAATGATTTATTCAACCTGCTTAACTTGATCATTTGTATCGAATCTACTGCTTTTTTCCTCACGCTTATGAAGACTACAGCAAATATATATATTTATATATTGTCCTGGAGTTGTACATGATTCATCCAACCTACTCGATTGTCCTATATTCTTGGAAAATCCTGAATCTTATATTCTACGCTCCATTTATATTTTATTTCAAATTTATAAGCTTTTCACAAAATTATAACTCGGAAAATTGCATAATCATTTTACATGGAATCGCTATTGATTCGACTAACCTGTTCAGCTTTCCAGCCTTGGGAGAAAATTCAGCACCCTGTCAACCGTGTTCTATTGATTAAATGACCGATTTTCTGGAAGATTGGCAAAAAAATTGAGCTTACGACTGCATAGAAAAGAGAAGAATTCGACGACACTGCCGAAATGACTGATTCAGAAGAAGAGCTAGAACTGATGGCTATCGAATAGCGATCTTCGAAAGGCGTTATTCTTCGGTCCGCCGAGCAGTTTATTGTTGGCTCTCTTGAATGGGAGATGGAAAAGATCTCAAGGTATGTCTCTGTGGTCTGAAGTTGATGTCCTCACACAAAAACGGAAAGTTCTTATCCCAAATCCTCCTGCTAGATATTATTGGGCCTATATGAGAAGAAAAAGCTTACGAAACAATTGACTGAGACGCGGCAAGTATAGGGATACCGGTGGGGATGATACGAAGTAGAAAAGTTTGCCAAATAATTCTGTTATCGAGGTATGGTCATAAGAGTTACCGCAGTCATTTATGGTAGAAGATGATGGTAGAATTTATGAAACATTTTCGGGTCGTAAAGTTGTTGCGGTAAGTGAATGAAAGGAGTAATGAGTAATGAAAGGAGTTGGAAGAGTTTACAGAACACTTCCCTTAGACAGGGATGTTAATAAGTGTTGGTCCACTCTAGAGAGATTGACTTTGGCGGAAGCGCTAACAAAACAGGTAACGCGGAATGCTAAGATGCTGGCGCAAGTGGGAATGCCATTAGCGATGTGACATAAACGAATTTTTGAAGCACAAACTTTCGTAAAAAGTATTACCCCAAATATTACAACACATTTAAGCTAATACATATATTAAGCCAAGCGGGTAATTCCAGTGATGGCTTGAATTGAAAGAGCTTGGAATATACATTGATGTCCAGAGATATAACTAAATATTGGTACCCGTGTTGAGCACATGAGTCTAAGAAAAAAGGTGAAATTTACTATGCAAATAAAACGGTAATAATATAGCTTATATTCCAATCCTGTGTCTAAAACACTATTTTAAAGATTAAAACCCCACAGAGTAAATAAAACTTTAATTTTCTATGTTCCTATCCTACCTAAATCTAAAGCATCATTTTAAAGGTGAAATGCCCATATATAAGCGCTCAAAGCTGTAAATTTCTACGTTCCCTTCATATATGCGAATCAGCACTCAACAAGTGAAATATACTATGTTACTGTATCAGCAACCTGCATACTTTTCTAAATTTTCTATTTTGAATCTAAAGCACCACTTTAAAGAAGAAAATTTACTAAACAAGTAAATCTGTAATTTTGTAAGTTCTACCCAGATTCTAAAGCAGCATTTTAAAGCTGAAACGCATTGAGTGAGTGAAATCGTAATTTTCTAAAGTTCCATCCCGAATCTACCTGAAGCACAACTTTAAAGGTGAAATGCAATAGGTATTTTGAAGCGTAACTCAATACGCGTCCTGAACATGCGACAGAACTCGCGCGGCCAAGCGACTAATTGGAGGCACCAGGTGAGCCGTAACCCGACCTGCCCGCTGCTCGACACCGATAGGTTCTTGCTCTTGGTGAGCGTAAAGCGCAAGGGCTGAGTCGCAAAAAACGCTCAAAATGTGGTTTTCTTCTGTGCTGTAAAACAAATGACATATCGCAAGCCCTGTAAAATAATTCAGGCAATGCTTTTTCTTCGAGATGCCGAATAAGTGTCTAAGCTTTTCAAATCGGGTCATGAGCAAACAAAGATACATGCTGCCAGAAAAAAGGTACAACCTACAGAAAATCCCGGTGACGCCTAGTAATACAGTAGCAGTCGTTATAGGGATAGATGAATTAGTAGTTAGTAATAGCAGCACCAGTAGTAGTAATAATATATATAGTATATGTTACATTTATTTAATTCGTTCCTTATAGGAATGTCATATGTTGTTATTTATTTCATTATATTTTTTAACAACAGTTCGAAAAATAGGGAAAAACACTCCCGTTTTCTACTCGCACATGGGATTAATGTCGTTTTTCAACAGTTTTTGAGTTTGTGATTATGAATTAGGTGCAGACAACGAGATAAACAAGCACAGCAGTTGAAGAAGAAGATCCAATAGGAAATATATAGACATTTATCGGCTGTGTACTACTAAATACAGTGGTGAGTGATATCAGATAAACGCCTATAAGTTTCCGATTGGGCTTTTAAGTATGAAATGCGTCGTATAATTTCTCATCCAGCCACACGTACAGAGTATTCTAATTGATGCAGCCGAAATTCGTTCAGAGCGAGCATCAGAGACTTCTTATTGAAGACAATATTCCAAATTGTTTAAAAACTATACAGAAGTCTAATGATTGTACTCGAAAACTCAAATTTCAGGCAAACAAATAATGCTTTAGAGCAAAGCTTTGATTAAATATGCAAGTGATTTTAGGGGACCGTCGGTATTGGAATTTGCCAGTTACCGCCGCTGAGGAGGTTATATTTGTTGGTCTCTCTGTCTGTTATTTTTTTGCCTGTCACCAAGATTACTCAAAAAGTTGTTAATGGATCTTTAATAAATTTGCAGGGATTGTTAGGCATGTTAACAGTAACAGATGATTTACTTCTGGTGAAAAACCGTTCATCGGACCGTTGGTTTGTCTGTCTGCCTATGTTTTCTTAATGCCATAACTCGAAAAGTTTTGGACTGATTTTCATGAAATTTATATGAATTGTTGAGTGTATTATAATGAGTAAATGAACAAATTTAGGGGATGGTCTGTTGGTTCGCTCTTTTGTTTATTGCTATGCTTGATTTTATGCTAGCTCGCACAATAACTTCAAAACTTAAAGATGGATCGTTATTAAATTCGCAGGAGTTGTTATGAATGTTAAAATACATAAATGATTAAATTCTAGTCATGATCGGTTGGTCTGTTTTTTGCTTTACTTTTGTTTGTCATAATGATTGTTAGCAGTATAAATCAAAAGTTATGAACGAATCTTCATGAAAATTACAGGAATTGTTAATACTATCAAAAGGCACAAATGACTGGGTTTTGTTGCTGATACAAAAAAAAAATCGTAGTTTCATAACCAGTTTGAATTTTCGTTACTATTGCCTTGCTTTGCGGAGGTATGGGTTCTCAAAGTATTCTCTTGTTAAGCATTGCTATCTCGTCACTATAAGTGCACCTCCGTTGATTTTCAAGTAATGTTTATCCCATAAGAAGACTAAATATTGGTTGGGAGTCTAAAAGTTAGGAACATATCCGCTCCGGTGCAGCATGGCGACGACTATAGAGCATACAGAATGTGTTGCTATTGTAGCATTTGACGGTGATCTCTGGCATCCAAAAGATACTACGTAAGTTATGGCCCGAGTGCCGTCACAGACCTATCTGAGAACATGTGCTAGATTACTTTTGATTTGTTAACACTAGGTTAGACTAGGTTTGGTTTAGCTAGCATAGGTACCTAAGCTGACTTATAGGTCACATACTATCCCGACACGCAGATGGTTTTGCAGGATGGCAAGAGACAGAGGGAAGGCAGGTAGGCAGGAGGAAGTTGCCGCTCCTGCAAGTCACCTCGCTGAGAAGGAAGGACTCCTGGAGAGAGTGTGAGAAGATGACGAGAGGCGTTGGGTGGGAAAATAAGGGAGAAGGAGGAGCTGAGGCAGGGGTGGGAGAGTAAAGGGAGAGTAACCGTAAAACAGAGAAGAGAGAGAGAGAGTTCTGCTGCTATTTTATAAATAATGCACGCATTCTTTGAAGAAAATTTCAGAAACGGATAGAGTTTAATTGTTGAACAGGGATGGCAAAGTACGTGTTATTATTCTCTTTACAATTTTGTTCAGCGCAATATATGTTTTCTGTAATTCTTGCAGCATTCGAATGTAAATCCACAATTATTAAAATTTATAATAGTATTTACAGAATATTAGTGACCGGTCAGATGATAGCTCAATTTGTGGAATAGCCACAATTATGTTTAATGTTTCATGCATATAACGTTTCTTTCTTTTCGATCATTATATTATAAGGTAGTATATTGAATTACATTACGCGCTGCTGACGGCTATATTACTGCTGGAATTCATAATGTACGGAGCAAATCCTTTCAGAGTTGGTCTCTTTTGTGTACTTGTGTTTCTTGAAATTTGTGTCTGGTCTCTTTGTTAGAGAGAAGAGAACATTCATATCCCTTGAAACAGACGCATGTAGATGCAATTGATGTCTCATGGTAAAAATAAGTGATAGTAAATTCCTCGGGGGAAACAAGTGGTGATTAATAATTTTTACCTTATGGTTACTGAAGAAGTTAATATTTACATCACTTAATGCAGTGAAATAGATTCTGATATATGAAGATTCGAACTTCAATATCACCAGTTCTATAGGGATAGGGAAGTATAGGTGAATATATATGTCGTGAATCCATGTTGCAAAATAGATCAACATTTGGATTTCACCAGTTCTTTGAGTTCAGGAACTAGATGCGCTGGTTATCTCTAGTCTTCTTGCAGTAGAAAAAATCATTATATCGACCCTCTTAGCTCCCTTGATGTTATTAGTAAACTACAGAGGTGTTATTATTCTAGCCTATTTCTGGAATCAGAACAACAACTTCTGGCACTTCCTTGAGATGAGAAACTAAAAGGATACCATTCAAAATTGCTGTTTTTTGCTGCAGAACAGCTTGTGTTCACTCCACGTTTTCTGGTGGTACAGAACTAGAGGAAAATATTATATTCTGCTTAGTTGTTGCAGAAAAAGGAAAAATAAGAGCATTTAATGGTGCAATATGGCAGGGGCGGAGCAATATAGGGACGCCTCCTAGCTCCTGTAATGAGCTTCATCAGTTCGTAATTAGCCGCAGTTATCACCAAGCCGTGAGTGGTTTGGGAGAACTGCTGCAACTCCTCAAGCTCCAGAACTTCCTTGATTATCCTGAGGCCCCGTAGTCATTACGGTACTTCCAGATGATAAATGGCAAAAAATAATGTACAAGGAAGGCCAGAGTTACATTTTCGGCACAAAGCTTGGCACGAAAACGAAAATTCGAGTTCCATGTGGAAATCAGAGTTTTGTGTTTTTCGTGACAGGGTCAAAACTTTGCCCATACAACTCTCATTTCTAATTCAACAACTACCCAATATAAAAATTGGAACTCTAAAAAAATATATAATTTAACTGATTTCATTCTGACCTCATGAAAACCAATTTAAATCTTGTTTAGCGACTGAATTTTCGGTCGCCAACACGTGAAATTTACAACCATAACGGCTTCATTATCAAGTTAGTACTTCTTCTTTATCAAAGGGTAAAAACACTACGTTGATGTCCGTTGTAGTTCCATTTTAGGCAAAAATAAGTTCATATTTTTTCAATATTTTCAGCACTTGAATATTCGTGCCATCACCAGAAACGAAGCTTTACCCGTAACACCTGATTACTCCCAGCCCAGCAGCTGAAGAAAAAAAACCCTTAGAAGTAATATTATGTGATCAATTCAAATTTTCGGTGGAGTCCCAGCGATCTAGTCTTAGTAATTCAGTCTTTTTTTATGTGTGTGATTTTGGCTAAAGAGAACCGTCATTATGCCCTGCCGGACAACGTCGTCTCGCCACGGAAACTGCAGTTAAGTTGGCAAATATCGAAGAGAAAAGCGGACTTCTTCGTACTTCTTGTCTCTATTATATTACTACTTACAATAACTGCTTCAAGACAAATGATAGCTGAAGCTACCTTCAATATCTTTTTAATTTTTTGGCTGTAGACTTTTCTTTCGTAGTATGGATACTTATTTCTAAATGTAACTGAACGTGTGTGAATTTTCCATCTGACCACGGCTAAGGGAAATTCAGGCCGAAAGCTTGGGCAACTAAATTCTTTTTGTCTTGAAGAAGTTATTAGTAACATTACGGCAGCAAGAGTTTGCACAGTAATGCCACCTCAATGACAAAAGTGATCAATTAATACACACAGTATGCATACGAGCGACAAATGCTGACGATAGCGGTGCAGCATGAGCTCCATATTTACACTAAGTTAAGAATTCACTCACTACAGAGTCTAAATCCGAAGATCGGCGCGGCGTAGATCTACTTTTTTTAGTCGTCCCGCAGCTACCTGGGGTTCGGACCAACATAAATGAGTTGTCTTTGAGCCGAATTATAGCTGACATAATAGTAGATTGAGCATATAATACAGTTATGTGCTAAATTGATGTGAATTTAACTAAATCGACTTCCAACAATCCCTCAAGTTAAGCATATTAAAGTATGTACCCGAATGGTTCGTGTGTATTGAGTAAATTGGCTTTCCGACAGACTGTGCGTAAAAAAAAATGGGAGAAAACTCAGGCGCATGAACTGGTTCATATACTATCCTGATTTTCTTGTACTCACCATATAGTTGCATCTAGGAGATAGCTGACAGAATTTTTCCACGAAAAAAGAATTAAAAAATAGGCTAATTACTTGTTTGCACTCTCATGAATCTGGCCTGGCAATTTGTTTCTCAATCCTGTAACTATTAGGACTTTCGACATTGCATCATTCTCTAGGAAGAACATTAACTACACACTTGGGTACAAGCAGTAAAGTAATCGTGAATCACAGCTTCCGGGAATATCTATTCCCGTAAGGTATCTTAGCTACCGGCTATTAAATTCTTCTTTGACGGGTACATTAAAGATGAAGAGCGCAAAAAAGCAAAGAGAGTAAGTTAACGTATGCTTGACAGTCACTGCCTAATTTTAATAGATATTAACATACTTTAACATACTTATTTGACCTCTCAAAAAGAACCTGCCCAGACATCAAGCAACGTTCTCATTACATAATTTTAGTATTTACAGATGGTACAAACGTACGGCAAAGAAGTATTAACAGTCAAACTGATAGCTGAAAAGCTAGTCGTCGAGACCGCTCATTAATATTGCTGAGTCATTTGCGATTGTTCTAGTAGTCTGAATCTGCATACGCGCCTCTGGGCTGGGGCGCCTCACTCACTCATTCATCCGTCGGCTCGCTCATTCACTTGCCTAAAGGCAAAATAATATATCATAAGGCCGGTCTATACGTTCATGTTCAGAATGATGTTTTCTCTCAGGAAATCGTTCAAATGTTTGTAGCAGACAACGGAAGATACACACATGCAGTTATTCAGTATTTTGAACGAAAATTTGGCTTGCTAATAACGTCATAGTTATTATTTTGTTTTTTCATTATAAGTTGGCATACAGGAGACGAGTTATATCTACATATAGCTCCAGCGCTCAAAATTTCATGAATGGCTGGAAAAAACTTCTGAACCAAGATGTTTTTTAAAATAAACTCATGATAGCTACTTAACATTGTAAGACGTTCAGAATATGCTATACATTTCCTCGATTAAATTTTTGACTTAGTAATCGATTTCATAATTCCGCTTGCCCCTCTTTCAGTTACTATAGTTACTCAGTTAATTCGACAGTCGCGCTTTCATCAGTTTATAGGGGAAAATTAGGTATCTTTGAGGTATCCTTGATACGACCTGGGAAGGGATCAATAGGAGGAGGAATCAAGTTCACAATGAAGCTGCTGCTGCTCGCAGGTCTTAGGTAGAATATTCACTGCCCGACTTGGAACATTTTTCAACCTTCGTATGCATGATACGGGTCCGAGAGCATCATAATTAAGGAACACTTCTTTCGTTGTGAAGAATTTTTACCCAATCAGAAATTTATAGGCATACATCCGATGTTAGCAGATACTGCTTACTATTTACTCCGTGGCAGCCGATGAAATGCCTATAAATTTCCGATTGGGTGCAGGTTACGTTACTATTGGATAGGGGAAAACTAGGAGGATACACGTATGAGATATCACTGATGGACAGTGCTTTTTTCTGTGGAATTTTCGCAGCTTCCAGCTAGTTAGCTATCTAACGTTTTCGAATACTGTTCAGTTCAAATATTTTTCTCGTTTTATGAAATTCCTCGTGGCATAAGCCAGAATGTGTCCCTGAGACAAGTGTTAATGATGACGTAACAGCGATTTCACGGGAGAGCTCAGCTGCGATTAGAAACTGTCTGTGCAATTTCTTTAGTCTGTATTTTGCAGCGGCGTTGTAAGGGTAATTATGTATCTACCGCAATGAGTTATTTAATTGTTAGTCGTCTTCGTTTTGCTTGGACGAGTCCAAACAGTCGATATATTCCAATAAAACCACATATGGTCATATGGTGCAAGGGCGCAATAGAACAGGGGCGAGATGGCGCAATTTTGAAATCTCACGGAGGCTCGGCAGCGCCATTGCGATCTCATATTAAAGATCTATTAAGTTGTTTTCATTTCGCACTAAAGGCATCAATAACGTCCCATAGAGTTTTTGAACCAAATGGCAATCAAACAAACAAACAAACATAGACGAGAGGTTTACTGTTTTCCTAGACCCCATGTAACTTCATGGGTCACTTACTTTTGAAAAATATTAGTTAGAATGCATTTTACCTTTCCAGTCAGAAATGGAGTAGCTGAGTGAAGAAGCTCGGTGAGAAGTTTGTTAAAGAAGGATAGTGGAGAAGATTTGTGAAGAAGTTTGGTGGAGAAGACCAATGAAGATGCTTGGTGGCGAAACTAGGTGAAGAAGCTTGAAAAGTAACTTGATAGAGTAGCCAGGTGAAGATGTTTGATGAAGAATCTTACCGAAGAAGCTCGGTAAAAAAGTTGGGAAAGAAGCTTAGAAGCTTGGTGAAGACGCTTGATGGAAAAAACCATGTGAAAAACTTCAGTAGATTGGAACCAATTTCATGTTGGGTACCTTCAACGCATTTGGTATGTTTTCTACATTTAGGACCTTTGACACATTTTGCATATTTGGTACATACGGTGAAGTATCGCTGTACTGCAATGACGCTCTAATGATACCCTAATTTCCACTATTTAATGATGAAAGCGTTGCACCTCATGGAACATGTGTAAGCGGTACTGCTAACAATTGCCATTAATTAAGTTCCCAAGCCTATTAGGAGACACGTCAGGGTTTTAGTAAAATGCAGGTAGCTGTATTGTCGCTCTTCGTTTCTATCATTATACGATTCCAGGCTTTCACATTAATGGAACACAATTTTTTTTCCGTTCAATTTACGGTGCAAAGACAGAGAAAAGTGTGCCAAAACTAAAACGCCTACCCGTGCACTGCCTGAGAGTGCTTAATTGTGCTGCACAAAATCTGCAGTTTTGTGCTGTAAGAGCACGTCCATGATGACATTTTTCGTTGTTGTTAGGCAATGAGCTATGGTTTTTTGACTGTGAAGGTAACGCTGAAAATATACAGTGCACATACAGTTAACAAATAAAAGCATTCTCCAGCAGTTCAATGACTTAGTGGTCTAAATGGAATGCTTAAAATTTTTGATCGCATCTGGAAATTCAGCCGAACAAGTAAGTAGCCTAATATGTCCCGTTCCTCCACTTTAAGATACATACTCGCGCTGTCAGCGAAAATTCCCAAGCAGAGGCCCACTACGGCTGCTATACGATAATGATATGTGTGAAGTGGCTAAGTTTGCAAGTTACTAATAATAGAAATAATGCGGAAATCATAGCTGAGCTTGGCTCAGCACTTCACTGGAGTTTCGTGCGTTTCAAATATCGTTGATATTTATCTTAAGCTATCAGTGGTACAGCAAAGATCCAGGAGTCGATCCATGGACCCCTCTGTCATCAGGCGTCGTTTACGCCACGCTCCCCTCATCGCTAATTGGAAAAGGAAATGGCAATACGGAAAAAAATTATGCCGTGTACGTATGAAAGAAAATAGAAGAATATTATTCCACGCACCTATCAGACCGTGCTGAAAAGTTCTCGGTTTTGGCAGCCAGCTTCGAGAAATTTTTCTGCTTCAAAATTCAGACCTCTGCATTTTCTGTTACGCAGATAAGCTTAGTCCTTGCTATCTTCACGGAGTTCTACACAGAGAAGAGCGTTTTTAGCTCACGTAGCACACACTCCCGTGTGCTGCATGAAAAAAAAACTATTTTGTTTGTTGTGTGTTCGAGATGAGCGAAAACTGCAATTTTTGCTCTGTAGGTAGTTATATCCGGGAATGTGTGCTGTATTTAGGATATTTCATATACTTAGTGCATTTCTGTCAAAGTGAACACATCAGCATATGCAATTACACCAGCAGAAGCTTTGACATATACGTTGCCCCGACAAGGAGGCAGGGAGTAAAGGTCCTCACTGTTATAATCAATTTTGCTATTTACGTTCAAAATTTTTGCTCTCATGTACTTTACGTACATACTCGTGAACCAAAGGTATATGTATTGAGCATATGGAAGAAAAAGTTTTGAACCTAAATACAATTCCGGAGAGGTATCTAATAAGTAGGAGTTGTACTGAGAACAACCTTTACTTCCCAAACAACGTCTTATACCATGCTATTCATGCTACAAACGATCTGAGAAGGCTGACTGGCGGTATAAAAATGAAGAGCCGAAGAAAATTGGCAGTGAGACATGCATAGCCCTACACACCAGCCACTGAAACTTGTAATAACAGGAGCTCACGTTAGAGGCCAAAGTTTTATCACTAAAAACTTTCCGGTCGTCCTACGCATCATAACGGAGATTAGCGCCACATTCTGTTGGTTGACATGCATTCTTACTACGTTTATATTATATAGAGAGTATGTATTCTTAATACGTATAAGATTTTCGAATAAAAACTTTGAAAACTAAATTCATTTAGATTCACAGAGTTAAAAATCAAGTCAACTGGGGGGTTGAAGGTGTGACGAGAAGGTAGCACTATTATGGTACCTGAGGAAGTAAGACAACTAGCAGACGTGGTAACTAACTGCGTAACCACTGCAGTGAAACGGCCTAGGCTGCATACCAGGATCCAAACTAATTTTACTACACGTTTGGGGTAGCATAGGTGGCCGTACGTGCAGCAGGTATCCGCACTGTGATGCTGGTTACACGTACAAACATCTCAATACTTAATATGACGCAAAAACCGAACACAAATGGATATGTCCCCCCAAAAATGGGTAATTTTTTATGCAAAATATAAATATGATATCCAGAAATTAGATTGCATAGGGATCGTATAATATTAAATGATTGCCTACGATTTTACCATTGGGTATTGATCGTTATTAGACATAAGATTGACAGAAATTTGACCACTTCCTCATTAAAGCAGAAGTTGTTGACACAAACTCATAGTACACATAACTCACTATAGATCTTTGAGCCATTAGCCAAAGAAGTTGTTTCTATTTCATCAATTTAATATAGGGCCTATGTACTATGAAGTGGAATCAGTTGCATATATTAACTAAAGAGTTCTTTTTGTAAACTGTAGTTTGTAAAAAGAAATAATCCTAAGACAATATTCTGCACAGTCTTCAAGCGTAACTCAACTTATAATGTCGACCTATCCGTATTTTCTTTCCTGAAAAGAAGGATCTTCTAGTATCCCACAAAAAAATTTTTAGGTAGATAGTGTGGGAATGTAATACTATGCCCTGCGCGTTCACGGCAAAAGACAATCCATCAGAAACGATAAGGTCATCAAGTGGTTTCTGTAAGAGCGTTTTGAAGTGCACATTTTGGAAAATATTGTGTATTTTGGTTAAGTGAGATCAGGTATATGGCTTTTGATCGATCTCGTAAGCTACACAGTTATGTTTATGCAGCTCTGCTCATTACTGGTTCGTCGTCAACAAATGGTAGAATAAAACTGCTCAACAAATACACAGTTGATTTTTCGCTCGTTACCCCTTGTACTGCATGTAAGTCGCCTATAACGACTTGTTTCGCCTATTATCCAGCTTGTGACTATGTAAGTCGCTGCTTTCTAGTGCGAATCTGATATTCGGTCAAAGTAAACCGACGGTCTGAAAGTCTGGACCAGAAAAAGTGCCCTCAGCCTGCACGTCATGAAAGAAAAATCCAACAACACGTTGCTTAAAGTCGTTCTTAATACGACTGATGCCTATAGGCTAGACACGGTGTGAAATGTTTCTGTGATAGCAGGGCGTATTGTTGCCAGACGGAGGACAATGAATGGGGCGTATTTCGGTCTAGAATGAACGTATACTGCTTTATCTCCTTTGTATATCTGTATCCCTNCAGGGATGCCGTTGGACCAAAAGAGGTCTCATCCGCCTTTAGAGTGGCATTTCCTCCAACTCAGGGGCTACCCGGAGCCCCAAACCCACAGCCGGCTCATACAAACAAAGAAGACGTTATAGGAGAAACAGCTCTGCTAGCTATACTTAAGTTAGGGTTTACAGAACTAGCGTATTTAGAAGAAAAGAACTTGTAATGTTACGAAAAAAAAATGTTCTTAGGGTGAATAATGACTCCAATGAAAGCAGTGAAGCACTGGTTGATATGATGAGTAGCAATTTCGATTAACCCAAATTTATCTATACTATAGCTATATATACTAGTAGTGTTGGCTTAATTTTATCTAACCTTTTGGATCACCTGGTTTTGAAAAAAATTATTTTAACTGCATTTTACCAGTCCATAATATCTATAAGTCCAAACAGTCGATAAATTCTAATAAAACCACAATGGCGCTAGGGCGCAATAGTACAGGGGCGAGCTGGCGCAATAGTACAGGGGCGAGATGGCGCAATAGTACAGGGGCGAGATGGCGCAATAGTACAGGGGCGAGATGGCGCAATAGTACAGAGGCGAGATGGCGCAATAGTACAGGGGCGAGATGGCGCAATTTTGAAATCTCACGGAAGCTCGGTAGCGCCATTGAGATCTCATATTAAAGATTTATTAAGTTGTTTTCATCTCGCACTAAAGGCATCAATGACGTCCCATAGAGTTTTTAAACCAAAAGGTAATCAAACAAACAAACATAGACGAGAGGTTTACTGTTTCCCTAGACCCCATGTAACTTCATGGGTCACTTACTTTTAAAAAATGTTAGTTAGAATGCATTTTACCTTTCCAGTCAGAAATGGAGTAGCTGAGTGAAGAAGCTCGGTGAGAAGTTTGTTAAAGAAGGATAGTGGAGAAGATTTGTGAAGAAGTCTGCATGGTGGAGAAGACCAATGAAGATGCTTGGTGGCGAAACTAGGTGAAGAAGCTTGAAAAGTAACTTGATAGAGTAGCCAGGTGAAGATGTTTGATGAAGAATCTTACCGAACAAGCTCGGTAAAAAAGTTGGGAAAGAAGCTTAGAAGCTTGGTGAAGACGCTTGATGGAAAAAACCATGTGAAAAACTTCAGTAGATTGGAACCAATTTCATGTTGGGTAGTTTCAAGGCATTTGGTATGTTTTCTACATTTAGGACCTTTGACATATTTTGCATATTTGGTACATATATGGTGAAGTATCGCAGTACTGCAATGGCGCTCTAATGATACCCTAATTTCCACTATTTAATGATGAAAGCGTTGCACCTCATGGAACATGTGTAAGCGGTACTGCTAACAATTGCCATGAATTAAGTTCCCAAGCCTATTAGGAGACACGTCAGGGTTTTAGTAACATGCTGGTAGCTGTATTGGCGCACTTCCTTTCTGCCATTAGCTATACGATTCCAAGCATTCACTTTAATGGAACACAAAATTATTGTTCTGTTCAATTTACGGTGCAAAGACAGAGAAAAGTGTGCCAAAACTAAAACGCCTACCCGTGCACTGCCTGAGAGCGCTTAATTGTGCTGCGCGAAATCTGCAGTTTTGTGCTGTAAGAGCACGTCCATGATACTTTTCGTCGTTGTTAGGCAATGAGCTATGGGTTTTTGACTGTGAAGGGAACGCTGAAAATATACAGTGCACATACAATTAACAAATAAAAGCACTCTCTAGCAGTTCAATGACTTAGTGGTCCAATTGGAATGCTTACAATTTTTGATCACATCTGGAAATTCAGCCGAAGAAATAAGTTGCCTAATATGTCCCATTCCTCCACTCTAAGATACATGCTCACGCCGTCAGCGAAAATTCCCAAGCAAAGGCCCACTACGGCTGCTATACGGTAAACATATGTGTGAAGTGGCTAAATTTGCAGGTTACTAATAATAGACATAATACGGAAATCATAGCTGAGTTTGGCTCAACACTTCACTAGGGTTTCGTGCGTTTCAAATATCGTTGATATTTATTTTAAGCTGTCAGTTAGTACAGCAAAGGCCCAGGAGTCGATCCATGGCCCCCTCTGTCACCAGGCGTCGTATACGCCACGCTCCCCTCACCGCTAATTGGAAGAGGAAATGGCAATACGGAAAAAAATTATGCCGTGTAGCTACGTATGGAAGAAAATAAAAGAATATTATTCCACGCACCTATCAGGCCGTGCTGAAAAGTTTCGGGATTTGGCAGCCAGCTTCGAGAAATTTTTGTACTTCAAAATTCAGACCACTGCATTTGCTTTTACGCATATAAGTTTAGTCCTTGCTATCTTCACGGTGTTCTACACCGAGAAGAGCGTTTTTAGCACACTAGCACACACTCCCGTGTGCTGAATGGAAAAATCTAACTTGTTTGGTGTGTTCGTGCTGCGCGAAAACTGCAATTTTCGCTCTTCAGGCAGTTATATCCGGGAATGTGTGCTGTAGTTAGGATATTTTTCTTAGTGCATTTCTGTAAAGGGCAACACATCAGCATATACAGTAACACCAGCAGAAGCTTCGACATATACGTTGCCCCGACAAGGAGGCAGGCTGTAAAGGTCCTCACGTACTGTTATAATAAATTTTGCTATTTAGGTTCACAATTTTTGCTCCCAAGTACTTAATGTACGTATTCGTGATCTAAAGATACATGTATTAATTTGAGCACTAAAGTTAAAGTTTTGAACCTAAATATAATTCTAGAGAGGTATCTAATAAGTGGGAGTTGTACTGAGAACAACCTGTACTTCCCAAACAGCTTCTCATACAATGCTATTCATACGACAAACGATCTCATAAGGCTAACTGGCGGTATAAAATGAAGATCCGAAGAAAATTGGAAGTGAGACATGCATAGCCCTACACACCAGCCACCGAAACTTGTAATAACAAGAGCTCGCGTTAGAGGCCGAGGTTTTATCACTATAAACTTTCCGGTCGTCTTACGCATGGTAACGAAGATTTGCGCCCCATTCTGTTGGTCGACATGCATTCTTACTACATTTATATTGTATAGAGAGTATGTATTCTCAATATGTATAAGATTTTTGAACAGAAACTTTGAAAACTAAATTCATTTGGATGCGCAGAGTTAAAAATAAAGTCAACTGTAGGGTTGAAGGTGCGATGAGAAGGTAGCACTGTTATGGTACCTGAGGAAGTAAGACAACTTGCAGACGTGGTAACTAACTGCGTAACCACTGCAGTTAAACGGCCTAGGCTGCATACCAGGATCCAAACTATTTTTACTACTCGTTTGGGGTAGTATAGGTGGCCGCACGTGCAGCAGGTTCCCGCTCTGTGATTGCTGGTTACACGTACAAACCTCACAATAGTTAATATGACGCAAAAACCTAACCGAACACAAATGGATATGTCCTCCAAAAATGGGTAATTTTTTATGCTAAATATAAATATGATAGGCAGAAATTAGATTGCCTCAGTAAACGTAACAGTTGTTATTACGATGAAAGTGCAGTGTACATAATGAGAACTGTAAGCATATATAGCAGCAGCATCGTATAATATTAAATGATCGCCTATGATTTTTCCCATTGGGTATTGATCGTTATTAGACAGAAGATTGACAGAAATTTGACCGCCTCCTCATTAAAGCAGAAGTTGTTGACACAAACTCATAGTACACATAACTCACTAGATCCTTGAGCCATTAGCCAAAGAAGTTGTTTCTATTTCATCAATTTAATATAGGGCCTATGTACTATGAAGTGGAATCAGTTTCATATATTTACTAAAGAGTTCTTTTTGTAAACTGTAGTTTGTAAAAAGAAATAATCCTTAGACAATATTCTGCACATTCTTCAAGTGTAACCCAATTGATTATGTCGACCTATCCGCATTTTCTTTCCTGAAAAGAAGGAATTTCTAGTATCCACAAATGAATTTTTTGGTAGATAGTGAGGGAATGTAAGACTATGCCCTCTGCGTTCACGGCAAAAGACAATCCATCAGAAACGATAAGGTCATCAAGTGCATGGTTTCTATAAGAGCGTTTTGAAGTGCACATTTCGGAAAATATAGCGTATTTTGGCTAAGAGAGATCAGGTATACGGCTTTTGATCGATCTCGTAAGCTACACAGATATGTTTATGCAGTTCTGCTCATTACTGGTTCGTCGTCAACAAATGGTAGAATAAAACTGCTCAACAAATACGCAGTTGATTTTTCGCTCGTTACCCCTTGTACTGCATGTAAGTCGCATATAACGACTTGTTTCGCCTATTATCCAGCTTGTGACTATGTAAGTCGCTGCTTTCTAATGCGAATCTGATATTCGCTCAAAGTAAACCGACGGTCTGAAAGTCTGGACCAGAAAAAGTGCCCTCAGCCTGCACGTCATGAAAGAAAAATCCAACAACACGTTGTTTGAAGTCGTTCTTAATGCGACTGATGCCTATAGGCTAGACACGGTGTGAAATGTTTCTGTGATAGCAGGGCGTATTGTTGCCAGACGGAGGACAATGAATGGGGCGTATTTCGGTCTAGAATGAACGTATACTGCTTTATCTCCTTTGTATATCTGTATCCCTAAAGATAAGCTACTTTACTTTGTGTACCGTTTAATGTTTCCAAGAGTACATTATAGAGCGTATTATTATTAAAGTATAGTCGAAAGAACTGTCTTCCGTTGTAGCTTCATGAATAATAATTAGATCTTTGTCTGCAATGGCTGTATAATCTTTTACTCTCTTTGTATATATAATTTTCGCATTGGCCACTGTGGCAATTATACCAGATAGTACTCATACTCATGCATACTCAGTTTAACGAACGGAAACATGAGAACGATTGGAAAAGCGTGGCTAGATTTGTGAAAGCAATATTCCCGTGAAAGAATGAACAGGAAACTATGAAGCACTCAATTATGCATGAAGACGGAGGAAATCACGAGCAAGCATGCAAGCTTAGTCGTAGAAAATAACAAATGACGAGAAATCGCAGTTACAAAGCGCAAGAAGAGCAAGTGATAAAGGGAAAACGAAAAGAACGCGATGAAAAAGTTGCCGAACTCTTGCGGCATCTACTGTATAGTATGATTCGAAGCACTTGGCTATTAAGCAAGAATATAATTGAAGAACTGTACCGAAAGCATATAGAAGAAGCTTAATCGTAGAAATGACAAAATAATACAACGCAAGAAGGATGCATGGACGAAAAGAAGAACAGAAAGACCGTTAGGAAAAATACAACCATATTCGAGGATAGGGAACGCGGAAATAGCAAAAAATTGAAGAACATGAAGGACGCTGTGAGAACCTCAACATCGTATCGTCTAAAGAAGAAAGTACCGAGAAAGCGTAGATAATAACGCAAGAGGGGTACGGTGAGAGAAGCAGACGAAAGGGCGGAGGGAGCAGAAGGGGCCGTTAGAGCGGGAGTAAGCGGTCGCCTGTTCAATAAATCAATTCCGTTTGGTTGAGAATAAGAAGGTTGGGGGTCGGGAGGTGGTGTGGTGTTCCCGTGTAGAACTGTCATGGAGAACGACTGTGACACTGCGCCTTGTGTCGGCACACATCCTTTCCGTGGGCTCTCACTGTCAGACACATGTCCTTACTTACATTATGGGGCTTTTACGTAGATACCAAAAATGGGTTGTTGTGTGTTTGAATGTGAACCGTGTTTCCTAATAGTACCCATGCACAACAGACATATTAAGTAACATTATATTTACATGAAAGTTATACATTACGGTCCCCTTTTCAAGTGCTCCAATTTTCCTTCAATATTTACGATAATTAAAATTAAAAATAACTATATTGAAGATAAAAGATATAAGTGGGGCGTGTGGCTGTTTACAGTATGACCTTATCTTCATTTGTTGGGCTGAAAAACGCAGTAAATGGTAATACGACTAAAAGAAAAAAGAGTCAACTGCTCGTACGTATCAAGGATCCATGGCATACAACAATCAGAGATGCGTGCTCATATTTGATTTTTGAGTAATAGATTTTTAAACTTCTTCGGGCTTAAAAAATGAATTTTGACTCTGACATTGTCACCCCATATCAAGGATGTTGAACACCATCAAGTTTCTTTTTCCAAACAGAGTATGCAGATTTTTGATAGCCCAATAAAAGAGTATAGGCAGTAAATAATATTGCCTGATCTACCGTATTCGAAGGGGAGTCAAAAATTTCCCAGACTTAGAACTTTGGAAGAAAATTTTCACTTGAGTCTTATAGGTTCTCTTTTGATTGTGCAAGTAGGAGTGTTGCTCTGTTGAACTGCATCTATCCTACCATCATTAGCCTAAGCCAGAACTACTGAAACGACTTAATAAGTACCTTATGCAGTTATTATATAAGCAGGGATCAAAGAGTTTAGCTCCAAAGTTACTAAAAGGTCCCAAATAATAATTTTTCCGTACCTTTACCGTCGTATAGGGAGGCCTTTATTGCGTTGAATCAGGACAATCAAGGCGAGATTTCAATGAATGCTAGATGTTTGTTCATATTTTCATCAGAGGACGATGAATCCTTTATTGACATTATCTAAAAAACTGAGGCCAGTGTCTCATTAATTGTTGTCAATATTGCTATGATCTGAAGAATAGCAGAGATCGCTGTTAGAAGCTGAATATCATATTGTGGAGTTCAGCATGAGTGGATCAGTAATCGTGCTTTTAATAACATTGTTTGCGCACTTTTAGATCGCTTTTCGTTATTTAAATGGGATTGTAAGAACAGTAGCTGTTGATTTATTAATAATTTTATTGTTACTCGTAGCGATGGATCGAAACCCAAGTGCTGACTTTTCCTTGAGAAATGGGCAATTTGGTTAATCTATTTATGGTTCATTTTCGAATGGAAAATTCTATTCACAAATATACGTTAAAATTAGACCGAGATAGAGCTGGCTAATAACGGTAATGCGCAGCGTATATATAACGACAGTTTCTGGTCTGTACGTCAGCCATGCTATGCATGATAAAATTATTAAGTACAAACACTTCTAAATGCCAATGCCGAATTTTTCAAGTCAGAAGTTTTCGCAGAAAATATATTCAAGTCATGTATTCTAGACAGCAATTAAGCCCTGTAAGCTTCTTTGGCTTAGGTACATTATTAAGAAGAAAAAACTTACAATCGTCGAAATAGTGTGAGTTAGATTTCTAAGTAACCGAGAATGACAATAGCTTTTAAACCTAATGCTGAGTGACAGATTATTACAAAATCGAACTATTGATATGCCATCTTGAGAATAGGTGGTGCAGAAATCCTGTTCTTATCATTTACAGTTGGGTGGGTATATATTTCGTATATATAAATACATTATCACGAATCGCGCTCGATGGGGATAAAACAAGTGGAAATTCGAACTGTTCAGCAACTGCCGACGACAGAGTTCCTTGCTCTGCCAGATTTGAACTTAAGCAGTAACATAGTACCTCTTAGGAGTGTTGAATGAATATCGTAGTACGTTAAAATTCCCACACGAAAACTTTTATTTGCTCTTAACTCACAATGCGCAATTTGAGTAGTATGCATATTAACGAAGCTAAAGAAGATATTTTTCAAAGACGAACCTCGACAAAGAGCGAAAAATGTAGGTTGTGTTGAAACAATAATTTTCTACACTCATTTCCCGAGAGTTTCCTGGTGTTTCTATACAACAGTGTTCTATTTTTGTCTTACTAAAATTGTTATTGCAAGAGAAGCATGAAAGTTTTTATTACGCTATATGCATGAATAACTTAATAGGTAGTATGTGCTCAATTTAACCAAACTATTTGGTCAGCTATAAGCCAGCCAAAATTTTGGTGAAAATAACCAAACTTTTTGGTTAGAAAATTTAGCAGTATTTACGAATTTTTAGTAAAAATTACGAAAAAAGGGTTTCTGAATTTTAAACAAGTTCCTAAATTTGTTTGTATTTACCAAAATCTAGTTACAGTTACCATTCTATTCATTACATGTACCAAATTTTGCCATAATAACCATACCTACCAACGTATTATTAAAAAAAAAAAAAGAAGTAACTACAACAAAGCATTTTTCCCCATATGCTAAGTAATGCTAAAAAAATGAGTGATTCCATACAAAAAGCCGTAACTAAAAAAAAAAAATTGTCAATATTACTACCCTTTTCTCTGTATGTACTAACTTAATATAAAGAACGTTGTTTTAACATAAGGTATGGAATACGTTTTAAAACCATTGCCGTTACATCAAGCTCTTCGGAAGTGAGCCTTGCTCTTGCAAAAATATTAACACAAGCACTTTTTTTTGTGGCAAGGAAGCCTGGGAAAGAAATGAAACATGTGAGTAATTTCATAAACGCCTCAAAAAATTGTTACATATTGCAATATTACGAAACCAAGTAACCCGATCAAATTCGGATACTTCAAAGCCTTAAGAAAATTTTTAGTTGGCAATTGTAAGAACTTCGTGGCAGACACTATTCCATAATCAATAATACGATGTTTTTGGGGGGACATTATAGTCAAAGTCTGACAACCATAAATAGTCATTTATAACTTGTGAAGTAGGAAGTCTAATAGAACTTTAAAGTCACGGCACGAAAGCCTTCCAATATACTCTTGCTGAATTTTAACACATGAATCTTCTTCATTAAGGTATAAAAATATTAGAACCTTTTTATATTTTTAAGGTTTCATTTTTTCATTCAAGTCGAGAATTTTTAAACTTTTCATTGCTGGTGTATTTAAGAGACAATCTAGTTGAGTAACTCACATCGAAAATATGTATTTTAATACTATGGCTATCTAAATACCACACGGAAAGTTAAATAAAAGTACGTAGGTGTAATATATGAAGCATACTCATTTAGACCACGTTTTTCTGACAATTGAATACACATATTCGTAAATATCTCCATAAGATGAAGCACATTAATTATAATACTTATTTTTTAATTTTTATTTTAAAATGTATACATAATAAACTTTTAGTCATATATATATTTTTTTCATACGAAACATGAATCTACTATCAACTGCGCAAGAAAATGATTATTTCTCCAGTCGTACAAAATTATTAACAATAGTATTAATACAAAATGCATGAAACCAAAGTGAAAAATTGTGGGGGATTGTTTCGCATCATCCGATAATCGCCCCAATCCGCATCTGATAATTGCTTGTATTTTTCTGAGAACGATGCTTAACATTAAAAGCAAAACCAGAAGCTGCAGTAGGTATTCAATGAAGAAAATGGAATGCGTTAGACGCGTATTACCAGAATATGTAGCTTGGGGTCTAATATTATATAAGAAGTGAAATATTTCCTACAGGGAAGATAAAAATACAATAAAAATATTGTGATAGTAGCGAATATGTATCTGTGGTAGAGATGCTCAGTAGATCTGATTCCTTCGGTAAATGAAGCGGGTATTGTAATGCCTCTCATATCCACTGAAAAAGTGGTGGATATCGCACTGACGGTAATAATCCCAGCAAAATCGGCGGATATGGCTCTGATGGTAATAATCTTTGTAAAAGCGGCAGATATCGCACTGATGGTAATAATCTTTGTAAAAGCGGCAGATATCGCAGTGATGGTAATAATCTTTGTAAAAGCGGCAGATATCGCAGTGATGGTAATAATCTTTGTAAAAGCGGCAG
>LQNS02000137.1:9865272-9901721 GCA_001587735.2 Parhyale hawaiensis | reverse complement strand
CGCAGTGATGGTAATAATCTTTGTAAAAGCGGCAGATATCGCACTGACGGTAATAATCCCAGAAAAATCGGCGGATATGGCTCTGATGGTAATAATCTTTGTAAAAGCGGCAGATATCGCAGTGATGGTAATAATCTTTGTAAAAGCGTCAGATATCGCAGTGATGGTAATAATCGCTGTAAAAGCGGCAGATATCGCAGTGAAGGTAATAATATCTGGAAAAGTGGCAGATATCACGCTGATGGTAATATTCTCAGTAAAAGCGGTGGGTATCACAACGACGGCAAAATTTTCAGTACAGTGAAGTGATCATTATGAGCTGTTGGCACAAGTTTTTTTTTTTTTCATTAGTTGTACGGATGATGTCCAAGACGATTTGTATGACGCTGAACTTGTGACTATAAAATAATAAAATTCTTTTTACATATCTTGATGTCAAAGCTGATACAATTAATTCTGAAGACCCATTGATTTAAGAAAGTAACTCAACCTAACTTTTGCTCTGATGTTGGCCTCATACTATACTGAGTCCGTTTTTTAAATCGATTAATTAATGAGCTCTCTACAAGTGCTATTGTTAGTCCCAAAAAATATGTTTCTTGGTCCTCGGAGCTAAATGCGTTTAGTTAAGAGATTTAGTTAGTTTAAGTAGGTGTTACTCGACTTGGTGCTACTCAGAGTTGTTTAGAGTAAAGCGAGATCGCCGCGAAGCCAACTTAGTCTACGGCACTTGCGCTCCATGTTTCAGTATCTCCTGTATGGGTCATTATTGGACTTCAGCCTCTCCTTTCTGGGCGAAAAAATTCTAGCTTCTCGAAAATGACTTATTATATTCTTTTGACTGTAATATAAATATCTTAATTATATAATACTTCTATGCTTCTGAACAAATATAAAGGTTAGGTAATGTAATTTTCATGATGAGAGACGGTACAGCCGATGATTGTCTCTACTTTGCAAAAAATATGCTACATAAAAACTTATTGTCTGGTTCAGCTAAAAATTAGTTAATTGTTTATGATTAGAAAGCATTATAGTGCAAGAAATAGTTTAAGAGGCTCATTTATTACTTTATTAACATATCTGTACACGATAGACTGGATTTAAGAAACAAATTGAATTGATTAACTGAAAACTACTCCGTAGTAGAAAAACACCGAAAAAAAGGGTAAAAGCGACATAAAATACAGAATTAGAGACTTGCAGTAATGGAAATTTTCGTGAAAAAATTTCCATTTATATACATACAGAATTTTGACATATTTTAACAACCATTTTGTAAAAATTGCTTCTCACCAAAGATGCACATAGCAATTAATAACGTTCGGATACATAAATAGTTTCACAGTGAATACTAACAGTGCTTAAAATGAACAAAATTTTAGATAATAATGGTGGAATTACGAAACATTTACAATTTTTCCAATATCCGCTTCAAATAAGTCACAACTCAGGCAATAATAAAATATTACTATTTCCGTACCATAATAGCATTAAAATAGGATTGCAATACTATTAACATTTTTTGCTATCAAACTTTCAATCTCTTTGTTGATTTTTGAGCCACAATGACCCCAACATTGCCGAAATGTTGACGTATATAAGATGCTGTGTAGACCAATACCGGAAAAAAATGCTTCACATTTTATTAACTGACTAATATAGTCCTCAAAAAGCTATAAAAACATATATCAGCATATATCTAGTATTTAATAAAAAATGTACGTACATTGAAACATATTGCATAACTTATTTCTGGTGCTTACCGGAGAGTTTTCTTGTATACAATATACATGTAAACAAACTGAATAAGAAACGCATAACTAGTATCATATATTTGCACCTTGCTGTACACAGGCAGATCAAAATTCGATTGTGTTTGACTTTCTATTTCTGAGCTCAGCTTGTGAACTTTATACTCTTTTATACTGTTCACTCCGCTAAGCAATATCAAACAATAAACTCAAGTTAATTTTAATTAAAAATTACAAAAATTTGACGCGCTCTACTAATATCAGTGTATTTTATTTTAGACATGATTTTTAAGCTACTATTTTACTCACCAAAAACACAAAAAATAATTACTAAGGAGAACTTATGTCTGTTTAAATTGTCTCCCCCACCCTAAATTACTATGTTTTCGAGAATTATGAATCTAATTTAAATACGAGCAAGTTTCCTTAACGTTGGTCAAAATTTAAGCTGACAACTGTTACTTTGAGAGAATTACCTGTACGGAATGTGCTAAACAATTGAGGGAATAACATAATAATTGGAAACGTCATAAAGCAGCTGTCCTAATTATGTAATGAAAAGATTGAACATCTAAGTCCATTGTTTACTTCAAATTTGATAGACATCTTCAAGATAAAATTATTTTAAGTGTATTAAATAACTGTACTTACCCGGGCTGTGTGGCTGCGGTGGATGTTCATGTCGGAGCCCCAGCATGGATGTAACCCCCGACACTGCCCCACCGACGGGAGAGATGCCCCCCATGCTGGGGAGAAATGCGTGGTTCATCCACATGTGCCTCGAGTCTGGGAAGAAGGGTGCGGCGGCAGCCTGCTGCGCCGCTAAAGCGTGGCGCGAGTAAATGAGCGGGGGCGCCGCTCCCAAGGATCCTCCCTGGCTTATGGACGGGGGCCCTGTGTCCCCTTGGTTGTTCAGGCCTAAGAGTTCCTGGATAGCAAAAGGACTTCGCTGGGGGAGGGAAGGTGCAGTGAGGGCCGTCATGTGAGCGTGAGCTGCTTGTAATGAGGGCGAGACGTGAAGACCTCCTCTGTCCATTGTGGCGGTGGTAGTTAATTTAGGACGTGCTCGATCTAAAATTAAAATTTTGTAAACTATATGGTTTCAAATTTAAATTTTAGACGCTTTTCATTAAGCGAGAATTGAATGCAGTGAACCTTCAATTCATACTTTAGTCATGAACGGAAAAAAAGTTCAGTATTAAGTTTGCTACAAAACAGAAGCACTGAAGAAAAATATTACTATATTACCGCGAATACGGTTTAGTCATTTTCACTGAAATTATTTAGAAAAAGTAAATTGCATGAAATAGCTTCGCTAAGTTTTAATATAATGTGACACATACATAAATGTCAATGTTACACCTCTCGCTCACAAAAATGCGGTGTGTCTACATTCTTACTTTTTCTCTTAAAAATGGGTAAATATCTACTGTTAATATAGAAAATATTGAATGCCGATACTTGAACGCTGCTATACCGCCCAAAGTTTATGGACTGCATCACTACTTTACTTGTATCGTAACTTGTAACTTGCCCAATCTAGTTTTGTTTGTTAGCTTTAGAATATCGAATTTTAGATAGTAAATTTAGAGTGATTCTTGTGACAATTGAGCAAAATATTTACCTCTAGCTTCTATCTTTATTTCGTAGAGTATTCTTGACTCACGTTGAATATGGAAATGAAAATCGGTGAATTCAGCAGCAAGTTATATTCTTGTATTACGCTTGAACTGGAAGTCAGTGATGCATGCTAAATCATAATTAGCGTATGTACAGTATTAGAAAATACTTCTGTGAGCTTAATTTTCTTATAGCTATATATTTTCACACTAGCGAGAGTATTTTGGAGTGCGATAGGTACATCGATAGTTTCAGTGGAGGTGTATAGTTCCAAAGGTGAGGTATCTGGAACAAAAAATACAACAGTATTATATATTGCACTATTTACTGATATATATATATATATCAGATATATAATTATCCTAGCATCTGAGTAAGCAAGTGAATCAATAAATAGTAATTTCTTTTTACTGAAGCTGGAAAAAGTCTCAATAAAAAACACCCACACCGAAATCAAATACTTTACAATGTGTTCATGACTACTACAGACTCCATGAAGTAGTAAAAATACGAATCACTATACATACAGTGGCATATATCGACATGAACAAAATTTCCATAGTAAATCATGTACCCACCTAAGCTTTCACGCAATTAAGTATGGCTCTAGTAGAAGAAACATTATCTCCTGATGAAATTTCTAGTAGGCCAAACGTCTTATAGCCGCGGATATGCAACACTTTTTGAGACTCTGAAATCTCAAAGTGAGACTTACAGCATAAAGAAAAAAATTCAGCTTTCAAAGTTTCACTTTACGAAACTGTATGCTCACCGTAGATAAGAAAGATAAATAGCAATTAAACTGAAATTTAAAATTATTATGCAATGGCACAATTTAAAGAAAGATGAAAAATATACTGGATCATAATTTAGAACTAACAAAACGAAGACTTGGAAAATGAAGCAGTAGTCATAGAAGTTACTGATAATGTCAATGAACAGCAACGTGTGGCTAGTATAATACACTTGTTGTTTCTACATAACAAATATGACTGCACGCTATGCTTCCTCTATCAGAAGATCGAAGTCATTTATCGAGGAGTTTTTAGAGGCCGTATACAAATCGCATAATTCTTGACGGTATTCACTAAATACTAAATACTGAAGCATTCACTAAATAAACGCTTTAGTCGATGGTGTAATTTAATTTGCGCAATGTAAGGTACGGCAAATTACGATGGAAAATTGCGCCGCTGTTTTCATTTGTATGCAGTCGGAAAAATCTTGGGCAAAATAGCCGCAAGTATCTATAGCACTCTAATTAATGCGGACATCGTCTGCTCTCTCCAAGCTTTCCCATAGAGAATAATTTAATTGTACCAGTAATAGGGCAATATGGATAATGGGAAATCTATGGACAATAATTATTGGATAGCATAAATATCCCAATCGGAAATTTATAAGCAAATCGTCTGCCTGCGACTAATTAGTGAACGGTGTCGGATATTATCGATTAAATGCCCATAATTTCCAATTAGAATGTATCTCTCGTTTTATAAATATATATAAATATATATACCCCTATGTACGTAAAGACAGGGTAAAATTGCCTAAGAATTTCCAGCAGGATAGCTACATATGTATCTTTTTCAAAGGGCATATATATACGGGCTAGAACCAATGTAATCTAAAATTAACTACCATGCACAGGAATATACAATGCGAGTTGAATATAGAATATATAAGGAAAATGTATTGGAATTGTTTCAATTAAAAAGAGCTCAACTTGTCAGCAGATGGGATCAGGCATAAAATTTTATTTAGAGCTTTATGTTGTACCAAATATAGGGAAGAAGCTAAAGTCATTATAGTAAATTTATGTCTAAAATCCTGATATTACTATATATGCATGCATAAAAAAAGATTTCTAATGGTTATTTCCATCCTCACCTTAATGTCGGCTGTATTTGACGATAGTAGATTTACACATTGATTAGACTAGTTTTTAGCAATTATCTGCTGTTTGAAATTCTGTATTAATGTTATGGAAGAATCTATTTTGAAAATTTATGCACCACGCTTGCTGTAAAAATCTGTCTACTTTAACAGGAGAACGTATGCAAGCAGTGGCAGGCCTTTCCAGTTCAAAAATTGTAAATGCTATTGCTTTGCAGTTAAATTTTACTACTTAAATTGTTTGCAGATAACAGTTTTTAGTCTTTTTTCATGTAGAATAAAATGGTATAAGAGATTCAAACGCTCAAAATCTTGGCCGCATTCTGCATCAAGCGGCTCGTCGTAGCCGCTACGACTACCTAGCCAAGTTCTTTCTACAATTTCTGATATTTTCAAGAAAAAAGTTATTGTTGTCGATGCAGGTACGTATGATTTAGAATAATAATTCTTGTAATTGCTGTCCCTCATTGACGCCTATAAGCATGAAGATGTGGTAAAAATTCCAGAAGTTTGATTTACAAACTGTGCTCTTTCTACCATATGATGCACTTTTGTTAAGTTTATTCTTGACTAAGGATACTTTTTACTCGAAAATTGTCAATTCGGTCTAACATGCAATTAACATATTGCAGGCTGTGTCGCGGTAGTGCTGCGATACCAGGACTTTTTTTTAAAACCTGTTTTATAAAAAATTATGCTATCTGCCCATGTTTTGAGTTCAATGTAACCAGTCCATATTGTGTTTTTCTTGTAACGAACTTTTACAAACAAATTATAGAGTAAATATTTCATATTTCAGTCCCATCAACATAAAATAGTTCATCAACACTCAGTAATAATTTTTTTTTTCACTCACGACGGCAATTCCACAACGACTTGCGCTCAATGCCAATAAGTTCTGTTAGCGCAACAACCTCACANTTACAAACAAATTATAAAGTAAATATTTCATATTTCAGTCCCATCAACATAAAATAGTTCATCAACACTCAGTAATAATTTTTTTTTTCACTCACGACGGCAATTCCACAACGACTTGCGCTCAATGCCAATAAGTTCTGTAAGCGCAACAACCTCACAAATCTGAGCACAATTTTCTTTTCAGTAAAACACCGAGAGATCCAACGGTCGGGGCCGCGAGACGCTGGAGCCAGCGACAGACTCGAGGCATCCAAAGATCTTGGAACGAACTGCGGGTCTAACGATCACCAAAGACCTTCTGGTGCACGCGAACACCGAAGTCCTTCTGGTACAGGGCGGTCTGAGAGCTCCACGCACTGGCGCTGCCTAGAAAATGGCAGGCCTTCCTAGCAGGTCTTTTTTGAAGCGACGGGCCTGCGCTCTGAGTCGCTGCCGAGTTGCCTGTGTTCGCCACTGCCACACGGTCCGCCTAATACTCGACGATCGAACCAAATAGAGAAACTGCGTGTAGTATTCATTAAGTATTACGCTATGTTACCTATATTTGACATACGGATTGTTATTTAGATGGTTTAATGAAGGGAAAAGTGATTCCGATAGAAACATTGCGAGTCCTGAGAAGGTAGACGGAAAGTGAGTGGTCGATAATACAAGATTAGGTCACGCCCCAGGATACAACAAGCCAATGAGCAACCTAACTTACCTGACCTCACCAAACTAGCAGCCAATAACCTACCAAGACCAACTCAACCAGCTAAAGTGGCACCCAATCAAGTTGCCTATCTATTGATTACATGGCCAATCATTGCTAAATGACTGGAACTGACTAGGTATAGGCTGCCCACCACTTCATACTATTGCGATCATGTGGCTGACAAGATACCTCTGTAACTGTCACAAGACCCTGTCTCTAAATCTAATGAACCCTGCAAGATATCCATGGCAAAAGGTAATACCGTGACGGCTTTTCTCTGACAACGGCAGGTAATATCCAAACTTAGGGTCTGCATTTGCTCTCTATTCTTCTACCTAATGATTCATTAGTCGGTGTATGTGACGCAGTAGTAATGTTAATAGCAATGATAATAAATGTTCAAGATGTTGCAAACATTTACTCGTTAATGGCTTTTTGGTGTATTTGCGTGAGCCACGACAAAGAGGCAAACTTTTATAATACTACATTACTGTTGCGCTTGATATTCTGTACGGAAATGAGATAATAAAATTCTCCCTATAAGAAAAAATTGTTGAGGCTGGCTCTTAAGGGACGTATCATGTATTCGGTGAGCAATAACGCGCAGTAGTTTATAAAGACCCACACAAAATGTAGGAAGGAATGTTGTTGCACCGCTCTCACAATGTTAACAATTTGCAATATATTTAGGATGATGCAAGATCCCAATTTTGTATCAATAAACCACNGCTCTTAAGGGACGTATCATATATTCGGTGAGCAATAACGCGCAGTAGTTTATAAAGACCCACACAAAATGTAGGAAGGAATGTTGTTGCACCGCTCTCACAATGTTAACAATTTGCAATATATTTAGGATGATGCAAGATCACAATTTTGTATCAATAAACCACTAATGTAAAAGGGCCTTGAATGATTTTCCACATTACTCATAAGTTTCCCTTTTTTGACTGTGAAACAGTAATTAATTGTAAACTTGGCACATTTGTGCATATTAGCAACGCGAAGCGAACTTCATACCGCGTGTAAGTTTACAATAAAAAATCAGCTGTATTATGCAGTGAGGGTGAAAACATGCTATGTATTCCGAACCACGTAACACAGGGCACAAGCTGAATAACCGTATATTAATTATATATTAGATCTGCAGATACTGTAATGACAATACACATCCGTATAATATAAAAAGTAACAACCTTTCCTCACACAAAATTAAATGTAATTTTCGTTTGATTATAGAAAAGGGACAATTAATGAAGGAGCTGTGGCGTCATCTATGAAAGGTTGAACGAAGCAAGTAAATAGATGTTTTTCCTCTCACAATTATAGGTTACAAGAATTTGACCACATTAATAATTACCTTGTATTGTTGACAAGAAAATATAAACTGTTTGCTTAGATTTAACTATATATAGCTAAATATTTATCTGTATACTATACAGAGCACCGAACAAAGTGACTAGCTTGTAATAACAATCAGTGATCAGTACTAAAGCAAAAGTTTTTATATGGAACGTATATATTTGTAATGAGATAGTTGCTTTTCTGCTGGTCAAAATAATTTTTTATATATTTCAAGAATACTCTGATACCAGCAGCTACAACAGTACTTTCCAAAACCTAAAAAAATCATCTTCTCGAGATCTGAAGCAAAAATATGTCTAAGCAAATTTTATTGAGAAACAATTGAGTAATGAGTTGCATCTCGTCGTATCATCACATATGAAGACACGGAGAACAATTAATATATCTATGTATATATGACTTCCATTCAATAGTACGATAAAATAAATAGACTACGAGGGACCCATTCAGTCATTAAAAACCTTTAAAGTTGAATTTTCTTCTTTATTTTTTGTTTCTCTAAAATGTAGGGAGACGAATATTTTTCTGAACTAAAGTGCAGCCGAGCCGTGTCAAGGTTACATGCATGCATGTGGTCACAGAGCTACATTAATGAAGAACTGAAATAACAGACTGAAGCATTTCTCTGAAATTTTCGAGCTGCTCTCAGTTTATTCCCAATATAGTATCATTGCATGCGCAGATTTTGTAGGCAGTGACATGTGACATGCAAGCAAGCAAGCTAGCAAGCAAGCACGCAAGTAAGATTATCAGATTTTATAAGTATTATGCTAGACAGCCTTTATCCCGTGGCCACCATCACTCTATTCTCTGCTTTTCAAAGGAATATTCAACACTCTAGCTGGAGCAAGCAAGGGAGCAAGAGAGCAAGCAAGCAGGCAAGCGACCAACAACTGTGTTCCATTATAGAGTGGATATATAGCTCTGTGCTTACTAGCTGTATCCTGGATACAGTTTGGCAGTGCTTTTATTTCAGACAAATATTCATCTCTCTGTATTTTGGAAAAAAAATAACATAATTCGGTTTAGGCAATTGGTTTTGGTAACTCAATGGGCCACGGGCAGTCTAGCATACTTATAAAACTCTGAATGTTGTTTGCTTGTTGGCTTGCTTATACGTCAACGTGCGCGGAATCTTCGGTATAAGATAGGAAGAAATTCGAGCTTTGAAAACTTAATGTGACTGCATCTAGGTATGATATGCGGGAGATGAACTTGAGCTCGGCTACATAAACGTGTACGTTTAATATGTAAAGGTGGTGCTGGAAATATGCAACTGGACTACGTCATACAGATATTTATCATTGCTTACATGAGCAGTGTTGAATATTCCTCTGAGAAGCAATGAAGCTAGCGAACGTAACTGTACGGAGCATGGGCAGTTTAGTTTATTTTTAAATACTAACTGGAGCTTGCAGAAATCTCACAGAACAAAAGCAACGTTCTTCAGTGACATATGTATAATTGATCGGTACCATGCACAAGAAGTGCAAAAATATGTTCCAAGTCAGATAGGAAATCTTCTAACCTATATGACCTACAAGCAATAGTTGCTTAAAAAAGTAAAAATTTGACTCGTGTTGTTCCCTCCCGAGATTGTATCTAGGGTACCCTAATTTCCCCTATGTAAGACTGAAGAAGCATAGCTCTCTACAGAACAAAAGAAGTGTTCCTTATTGTTATGCCTCGGACCCGTATCATTCATATATACTAAGGGTGAAAAATATTTCAAGTCAGGCAATGAATTTTCTGCCTAATATTAAGACCTGCATGCGAGCAGTATTTACTTAAAATAGAACTTGATTCCTTCTCCTATTGATCTCTCGCCAGGTCGTATCATGGATACCCTAATTTTCTCTATCTAACACTGATGAAAGCGTAACAGACACACTAATTAGATTAGATAGGTGGCAGGGAACAGGCCCATTCCCAGGAAGACACCGTGAGTTACTCACCAGCCCTCTATATATGAGCTAATGCCATTATGCTAGTATGATATAGATAACTGAAAAGAAAAGTAGAAAAAAGGAGAAACGAGGAACAAGCTATAGGAATTACCCAATTGCCGAACTAACTCTATTTCCCAACAGCTATATTTGATAGGTGAAAATAATATTCCCAACATATAATAACTGTTTGTTCGGAAATAGAGTTAGTTCGGCAATTGGGTAATTCCCCTGTATATATATAGGAGGAGAATGTCTTTGCTGTGGGAAGCACGTGAAATTTAGCATATACTCTACCGCTAAGTGGTAATTCACACAGCTTAACTCAGTGCGTAGATTCTACAAACTTGTCAATTAAGGCAAGAACTGCTGGATTTACCTCTGAGCCAATGCACTTCTCGTTATATATGATGGCTAGGACAGACAAACCTATCATATGCGTACCTATAAGCTTCTTCGCTACTATATGGCTTTCAAAACACCGCGGTAACCCCATCGAAAGTTCAGTTGGATATTCCCCATTCTTTCCCAGTAGACATCAGATAATTGTCTAACAGTTTTCGAGGCACACAATTAAAGAGTGAATTACAAGTAGTTGCTGATACCGGCTGGCCCTATCCTAAGATTTAATTTTTCTCTATAATATAAAGGAAGAAAGATTCAAATAATACAAAAATCGAGGTCCCAATACAGTATATAGCCTACCTCAACGTATGTGTTATAGGTGAAGTTGGGTTAGGTTGGTGAGAGGTGAGAGTCAGGATTCTAAAGCCCGGTGCCCACGTAACAACTTTCGCTGTCACTATGGCAGCCTATTGAGCTAGCCAACTCAATAATCAGACTGCGTAGACGTGGCCGTGACTTCAGCATGAATATTAAACATCGTACCTTAAAATATCAATCTTTGTGGGCTTAAACTGCCCGTAATTGGAGCGACAGTTGAGAGTTCACCATTGGCGTTTGCTATGGTGTAGAAATTACAGTAGCAGATGAGATTTTCGACAATGTTTTATCAGTTAAACGTTGCGCAAGCTGAAGCCGTGCCGCGGCTACGTGTAAACGGATTAGTTGAGTTACCTCTAGGCTGCCAGCGGCAACGAAAGTTGCTTCGTTGCGTGGCAACAGGCTTAAGAACAGTTCGGTTAGACTATTATGTTGACGTAGGTTCTGATTAGCCAGAATAGCCAAAATAACTTCTATAGGAATGCATGTATGTATTATTCAAGCATCTCAGATACAACTCATATTAGACCAGTAAACAAGGGTTGCACTAGATATATAGTATGACTTATGTTATTTGATGAAGAAATTATCAAAATTTCCTGCTGCAATTTGTATTCAGGTTGACCACTGAAAAAATAATTCATACTATAGAGTTATAGGCAAATCAAATGGATCACCTCGTCCGCCAAGGGCTTTCAGTAACAGCTTTCTCTTGCAATTTCTATACATATAATGACCAATTAAGGGAAACATTAAAAAGAAGCTTCATCAACGTCACCGATTTTTTTATAGTTTCCCTGGCTCTGCCCTGAAGAATATTTTTCCCATTTTTCTATGATTTTCTACTCGATTATATGCCATGAGCGCAGATAGAAATTAAATCCTTACAGCAAGTGCAAGTGCAATCATGTATGCAGACGTCTGTGTAGCTTAGATTTTAGAAATTTGCCTAAGCAGACATGCACTCCTTTGCCGTTCAGCAGTTCAATTATCCCATATTTTAGTCCTTCATATTGGGACGGAGAGCCCAACGAAGCAAGCAAGTAGGCAAGCAACCATAGCAGACATGTATTATTATATTGTAAATTTCTATCTTCAGTAAACGTTTGTCGTCAGTATATAACGTTCATACCTGTGCTTTTTGATCACTTGGACTAAACCTATATATAATAATTACAGTACTGCATATAATTCGCATGATTTTCAGAGTTACGCGCAATGGATTCTTTAATAGGGAAATTATTTCTGAAGGCTGAACTTAAAAGTCATAGTAACTTCATCTTCTCCCACGCGTAGGCAACTGCCTACACGATCTTATGGACATCTCCAGCTAGCATAAGACGTACTGCAGGGCCACCACACGCCCGCATTTTTATCTAATACGATCGAAGTGCGTCGAGTGTTTGAAGAACAGCAGCAATAGTGACGTTATAGAGCCGAATGATGACTGTCAGCGAGGAAGAACATTAGCATCACAATAATAGCCATTCGTCATGCCACAGGCTGTTGGTACAGCCGTCGGTCGGGCCGAGAGAGGAGGCCACGGGTGTTTCTTCAAGACCACCTTAAAAAGTTGAAGAAACCAAGTTCTATGACCAGATGGCTAAACAAACCAATTATTAAGAGTTGATTGTTCAGTGTTGTGAAATATGATGAAAGTTTCCGTGCAGCTGTAGGAGATGACAGCTAAATAATATGTAGTCATGATATACGACAATCTACATATATTTTTATAAGCCCTCACTTTCACTCTCATTTAGAAGAGGCACAATTTACGCTGCAAAAGGAGCATTTTACGCTGCAATACGACTGCACTTCAGTTTAACAAAAATTTAGTAAAGGTAATGCACTCTCTCAAGGTTTGCATCATACGTATGGATAGATAACAACGGGTGACATACACTCATGTTCGATCATATTGAGTTCTTCGTGCAGGGTGACAAACTAATACGAGCCGCTCTGAGTGACGCAGTTGGGGGAAGAGGGGGGGGGAGGAAATGCACGATCGACTAGACTTTACCCTTACTAGCTGCATGTAATGGATAGGTGTTTATGGCTAGAATTTTGTCTGGGACGATGCCAGAGAAATACTGAAATGATCGACCTAAGATTTTCGATACAATTGAGGTTGCGTAACATCGCGACCATGAACTGGTCATTGGATTTTTTTTGGAAGCATAGATGTCAGTTCTTCACAGCTTCGCTAGCCTGTGCTGGGTGAATACCGTGCACGAAGATTGACTTTGTATGTAATTTCCGCTATCAGTTTGATCGAGGAAACAAATGCTTCGTCAACAGTGTGGTTCATGCCTCGCGATTATGCGTCTTCGTTCCATACTGGAACTAAATGAATTTTACGAACTTCTGACGATACGACCCGAAACGCAATCAACTGTCACTGCATTCTGCTAAGGAATCGGCTGAGATGGAAAATTCTAATTCAGCCGTATATACTATTTACCAACCTACTGACCAGCCATTTTGAGCCTTTACGTCTGTACGTGTCACGTTCGAAAACTCTGCTCTACACATCTTGCTGACAGTTTCGTGCAGTTTTTGTTTTAAATTTGTGTGAATTTTAAGTAGAAATACTGCATCACGCACATGATACATTTGTATACTGCACCCGCCCGGGCTGCTAGGTGAAGATATGACTCCCTAGCTTCCAAGATAGAAGCGATTAAAGAAGGGGTCTCTCTCTTCACTCAAATAAACTCATAAATTCCTAGAACAGTGTTAAAGCAGGGCTTTATGAAAGCGAGTAACGTTATTGGTGCATTGCCGAGGCAAAACTGTACACATTCACAGGAGTAACGTAATGCGAGGATGCGCAGCTCGTATCATGTCGTGCACGCTACCGTATCTACTCAATGTTACCGAGTTTAAATATGCTTCGTGACGAAGACTGAGCTGACCATCCTCGCTTCAAGTTGTTCATGTGACTGCATATGTGACCTCGGCATAACGAAGACCCATAAAACCGGAGTCATACTAGCAACTTTCGTCGGTGCTATCAGCATAGAATCAACTCAATAATGTTAGCCAATTACTTTGATCTTACCGTGACTACAACTTGGAATGTATGAACATTGCTTTACAAATACTAAATTATGAATATTAATAGTTTAATCTCGCTCAAATTTCGAAGGAATAGCCAAATGTATACAACGGGCACTTGCTGTAATGAAAAATTGTGGAAGCGGCTGAGTTTTTCAACCTATTTTTTTTTTCAAGTTTGGTCGTGTATGAGCTGATGTCCATGCTCGCTTGGTTGCCATGGCATCATGTATCAACATTATAGGCGAGTTGACTCTATGTTGATAGCGCTAGTGTGAACCCGGCTTTAGCTAAAAGTAAGCATTTCCAGCTGTTCAGATTTCTTAACGACGAGACGAATATCTTCAAACAAGCTGATGCTGGCCATACCTACTGTATACATTGTATGTGTGCTATATATTTAGGCACTTCACCAATTATTTTCCTTCAGTGTGGATTTGCATATAAAATTTGGCAGCGAGTATATAATTATCGAATATATTATCCGACACCCCCCCCCCCTCCCCTCTCGCAGATATCGTGCAATTGCCTATAGACATTTCAAATAGGGTAATAGCTTCGTCCACCATATACGAGGGGATATTTTAATTATTCAACTTTGTAGCAATATTGTACCAATATTTAATACTTTAAATCTGCTGTTTACGTATACGTAGCTATTTATACGTGATTTAAATTTAAACTCTAATTCTACCCTAAGCGTTCTTTTAATGTCCTCAAGAAATTGATCCTACAGGGAGATGAATAATATGTAATGAGTTGAAAAATTAAAACTTTGCATCATATTAGTGCATACTTTCAGCAGAACGGTGCTGCTTAACATAGTAACACTTTATAGCATATTTTTGGCAGGTAAATAATTTTTTTAGGAATTCTTCATATCCTTTGTGGACAATGAAGGAACGGTATAGCCTCGAAGATAATAATTAATTCGCAAATTATTAGCGAAGAAACTACAGCTAACGCAATCGATTGATGACATTAGCGAACAAAAAAAAAAAAATCCCTGTTTCGAAGCAAGCTAATATAGCCCTATAGTTCGCTATATATGCAGGTCACTCATCGTAGAATTGCGACTGAAATTTGGCAACCGGAGTAGGTTTTCCAAGACACTCTTCATGTATTGACCTTCGAGCACTAAGAACATTATTTAACAAGTCTCTAAGTACTTCCTGTGCATGATGTTCTTCAGGAATAATATACACTCCAAAGCAAGAATTAAAGTTTATTAAACAACACGTGATGCATTAGAAATGTGTTTTGACTGACGGAAAAGGTCTTATGTTTATATAATCACAGAGGAGAATGATCAAGCACAGGGATCCGGCCTCGACTGGTGGATAAAGTTATAATCAAGACGTCGAGGCAGCCAGCAGCGTAGATTTCACTTCTGTTAATCGTGTTGTAAGCGTTAGAAACAATCCAATTACGTTTGAGACGACGAAAAACTCTATTCTACGGAGCATGACTGAAATTTCGAAAGTCTCAAGGGTAATCGATTAAGGGTTAACGGCTGAAACTGGATCAGTAGGTTGTGGCCAGGGCACCTGTCTCAAGTTCCGGACCACGTCACCAGCAGCTATGGGTAGTTAATTGCATCTCAGAAGCCAACTGCGACTCTCGACAATTAAGCGCAGTTATCACGAAGAAACAAGCCGTGCATGCACGGGGCCCCTATATACCAATGCTTGATTTTTTTCCTGAGCAGATGCCCCATCGATCTTGCCCATTTAGGCGATTATAGGATATTATTCTGAACTGCGTGCTTTCTATAGACATCTTGTAAATGTGTATAGTTCATATTAGAGCAGGCCTTTATAATGAGTAAAAAGGTAGTGAGGAGCAAATTTCTCCGAGAGCAAGAAAGCACCTACATATATGCCTGCATGCACATTAGCTACACTATAGATAGATAGTATTAAGTAATATGTAGTGATGCTATTAACTGCTCCTTGTAACACTAATCAATAATCATTCACGCTAGTAACAGGTACCAGTAATCGTAACATGCAGTGACAAGGCAGTGATAACATAGTTATAACAATCGTATATTCTATATAGGATATTCTTAAACATAGTAACAGTAATACAATAAAATAGTCTCGTGTATATATGTAATACGTAATACAGTAATAATAAAGGTAATCATATAGTAATACTGGAAGGATTAGTTTCAATAGTCATGCGAAAGATAATGGTAACAGTGATAAATAACAGTAGACATATTAATAACGGTAAAAACACATTAACAGTAAAATAATAGTAATATATGAGATTTTATACACTGTAATAATTACAATTTATGATCGTAGGAGCAGTTGCTGTACATGTGATGTATAGCCATTTTAGAAGTTGCAAAACATGGGGAGCAATAGTAAAAAAGGCTAATAATATTATTAAGAATCAGAGATACGTTGCGCGGAAAATTTTACCGTCAACTAAGTACATAATTGTTTAATTCAAGGGCTTAGGTAACTTATAGGATCCATACACTATTTTTCCGCAGGTCGGATAAATATTGCTCTACGTACATTGCATATATATTTAGATATGTTATTTTGATCACTGGACACGCAGCTCAACATAAAACAACCACTTTCAGCAACAGCTAACTATAAATACTGAGAGGAGGGGCTGCCTTGGAGACACAGGTACGTAGGCCCTAAGGTAACTCCAATACAGCTATCGCTTTCGGTTAACCACAGCTAGAAAACTGAAGTAACCATGTATGCAAGAACTACTCTGCAGGGCGTAGCTGATAGTTCTATCAGACCTCTCTCTCTGCGCCACAGTAGAACTATGAAACAAGTGATTCCACGGCATCCCCAGCAATGTAAGAGATTTTGTGTAGGTAGATTAGTAGAATACTGTATATGTATTTAGATAGATTTGTTCCATTAATTTGTATTTATAGTTAATGAATGAATAGTTCCCATTACTATTGGTACATCAGCTATTGAGTTTCACGCGAATGATGTTTCGGTTAGGATATTAACCTTAGTGCTTACTATTGCAAACAGAATTGTATGTATCAAAATGACTTTATGACTTTCATTTGTGAACCATGTTCATATGTATATAGTGGAATACTTTGATTCCTTTAAAGATGGAAGCGTTGCTCATGCACCTCGAATGTTTCACAGATTGTATATTTTAATTGCCCCAATGGTGATTAGCACTTTGAGTGGGGCTCGTTCTCAACTGTACTTATGTAAACTTGTACTTTATCAAATTTTATTGTATAGAGAGAACAATAAAGGAGTAAAGTAAAGGTAGTTAGTGTTCGCTCTACAGGATTTTAGAAAATAAATACAGAACGCATTTAACGCTTTGCCGGGTAAGGGACAATATCTGGTTAGCTACTTATATCATGCTATTATGAGCCACCTCGCTACGATTTACAGCAAAGCCCTTGAAATGTTTCGAAACCTTCCTATCCTATGATGCTTTTCTTAACGAGAAAGTTTCTAAGCGGCCCGCATAAGGAATAAGCGGCACTAGCTGCTCGAGCTAACACCAGCTGCACAGCTCAACAGCCGCTCGATCTCTTAACAAAAGCTCCCCGCACGCACAGTACACGCACGGACGGCTACAGCGGGAACTACTGGCGGAAAATGGTGGTAGGTGTGGAGGGAGGCCCGACGGTCTTGCTGCTACGAGCGCTTTAAAAAAAAGTACATAAAAAATAGGAGGCGAGTGGTAGCTGGGGGACGGGGTTGCTCTTCTCTGAACGTCGCGTTCCAATTAGCCACCCTATACCTAATCTTTGGTCTATTCTATACGCCTTGCATATCTGAATATACATGTAACTGTTGATTTGTGTGTTGAAGAAAGTATATCTTGAGTCTTATGAATGTACACCTAGTTACGAGAATTTGCATATCTATAAAGCAAATTAATGCAATAATGGCAGTACGCAAGAAATGCTAGCAGCGTTGTTGCCATACTAGTATGATATACTATTTTGCATCTACTTAGCTTATGTAAAAATTAGAAAGATAAATGACAAATAAACAGCTTATACGTACTAAATGTGTCTAGCAAAGGTATATATATATATATACGTATAATGTTCCCATACGGACAAATATTAATTGCTAGTGCAGCCACATTTACAATTTGCTGTTCAGTTCTGGTCGCAATATCAGAGCAAAGATAACATGGAAAGAATCCAATGCAATGCAATAAAATTAATACCTCATCTGCAAAACAAGCCATACGAGCGTCGCCTACAGGAAGTGGAACTGATTTTTCTCCAGCAAAGATAACTCAGTGAGTAACTAATAGAAACATTTACGTATGTGAATGGCTTCAAGGAAGTATACCTACAACGGGACGTCTTGAGAGAGGCGTTAATGATAGCCTGCATAGCAACGGTCAAAACTCAAACACAAAGTTCGAAGGACTGTCTTAAGCCAGCAGTTTTGTCCGTATTTCAGAATGAACGTCTGGAATAACTTCTCTCAAAAGTATAGTCTGTGCGGAGATAGTCAACGCGTTTAAAAATCATCTTGACTAACATTGGGAGAGACACCCTCCAAAACTAAAAACACCTCCTCCAGGAGTCACAAACTCTTAACGGCCAAAGCTTCGGAAGCTACTTTAATCCAGAATCTATTCTCTGCCGTCCTTACCAACTTATATGTAGTCTCCAAGCTCCACAGATCTGCAGCCATAAATAGTGCTTCCAGATCGTCTCGTTGGCTGAAGTTTTTTTTTTCCTCAGATATCTAAACGACATTGATATAAAAATATTGGATGGCAATAGCTCATAGAGGGCCGGAGCGTAAGATCCGGTGTCTCTCTGGGGATGGGCGTGTTGGTCCGTCTACTGCCGACAATCGATTTCAATCACAAAAGTTAATAATTTATTTCTCCTGACATTCCTAAGAGTTCTTCTCAATTTCATGCAGATCCGCCCATAACTTTTTGACTTCTGTTGCTTATAGAGAGAAAGACAGACAGAATAACGGACAAACGGTGAAACAAACCCCGGTAGAAACATAACCTCCTTGGCGGAGGTAACTAGAGAAAGTTACGTCAATGGTATTAAAATCATCTTGTCGATGTACTTACAGCATTTGTGCCTATCAGGATAAGCATGTTCAACTAGGGTAGACGTATACTAGCACTGATCAACAAACCTTTCCCAACTGACATTTTCCGAAGGCATCTTCAGAAGTTCTACTTTGTGAAATCGGTTTTAGTTTGCCACGTCTCAGTTAGTTTCCAGCAATGCCTGCTTTTTCTTACGAATTGTCGGTGCTATTCCAGTAGAAAGCCAACTATAACTAAAATTATCTGTAGTCGTTCCAATTACTTTATTTCCATGAGAATGTCGAGGATGAATAAACAAACAACCTGAGATGTGTTATATATATATATAAAGCGAAGTTTCAGTTGAAGGTTAAAAATCAGCATCCAATAGTGATTTAGTAGCAATTCCTTAGTCCGCTATATATGAAAAAAACCTGTGTTGTGGTAAGATTTATCTTCTGTAATAAAATTTTATTAGAATCTTCATGTGATGGTTAGTACATATGATTATAATCAGTAAATGCTCCTCTCAATCTTTGAATGTTTCTTAAACAATTAATGTACTAAACAATGTAACGATGGTGCCTCTTTGAGTTTTTCGCAAGGCACGTAGTTGATATGTACAATTGTGTATGTATACATAGTGTATCACCTTTGAAGCCCTCGTGCAGGAGGCTCCTGCCACTCCGGTGCATGTACGTGCTGTAGTTGGAGTGACTGCAGCGGACAATGTTTCAAAATTGAAAAACAAATATTTGCTAGTTCGAAAATTATCTTTATAGCTTTGGATAACTCGGTATCACAGCTACATCTTTCTGTGACAACCTGGCTCAATTTTAGAAAATCTTAACGTCTTCAGATTCGATCATCTTCGACCCTCCCACCTGATGAGACGAGGTGCGGCGAAACGCGTCGTGGGTAACAAAATTTCTACTTGTGCTTCTATTCGTTTCCTTCAATATTTGAAATAATGCCACCTCAAGACAATAGTGTACATAATTATATACACAAATAAATGAATGTATTTAAGTAAGATATCCTTTGGCATAAATGATAAAGTATTGCTTCATCTGTATATGTGTATGTTGAATCTAAGCCGTACGAAGCTTTTATACATATCTTAATCATTACAAATTTCCTATGACTAGCACCATAATTGTAGTGGCACCCCTGCAGGCACGTTAATACTTTATTGCACGATTTATTTATTTATTTATTTTTTGTTTTTGTGGCGTACCCGTCAATGTTCGTGTGCACTGCAGTACACAGCTCTACAGTCCGCATAAAACTAGTTTCTGTTAGTCCAGGCTCTTGGGAGGTGTCTGTGTATATTTCTATTTCAAGGCTCTACCATGTATTTTCCTATTCCATATGATGAGGACATTAAAAAAAGTCTGGTAGAACTTTCGCAACTGGTACATTTTTGAGGAGGGTATGGGGGGCACAAAATTATTAGTTGTGGACTGATAATTTTGAAACTTGCTCAGAATATGTATTTTTGAAAAAGAAACACATTTTGTTCAGACAACTTTTTCGATTTAGGCCTTAGATTTTTAGATAATGGGGTTTAGATATAAATAGATATGTATATTTTGAAAATTTTAAACGAATAGAAATCCATGAGTTTTATTGCTTGAATAAAAACAATGACAGTTTTAGAATCCTTGAAACATTCCTAACACGACTATACAGTGGATTCTCCATTTTTACCCTCATAATATTTTTTTATCTCAGCTCAAAAACGAATCCCTTAAGTGTTTTCTCCCTATATTTTAACTAGCGATCAAAACGAAATAGAAAATGAAGAATCCAGCTGTGATAATAAATTAGTATGAGGGCAAAATTAAAGAATCCAACGCTATAGTTTTGTTAGGAATGTTTCAAGGATTCCAAAACTGTCATTGTTTTATTCTAGAACGAAAACTCATCGAGTTCTGTTCTTTTGAAATTTCTAAAATACACATATATATTTATATATAAACCCGATTATCTAAAAAACTGAGGCCCAAATCGAAAAAGTTGTTGGAACAAGATTTTTTTTCAAAAATACATATTCTGAGCAATTTTCAGAACAATCAATCCACAATTGACAATTTGTGCCCCCCATACCCTCCTCAAAAATGTACCAGTAGCGAAAGTTCTACCCGACTTTTTTAATGTCCTCTTCATATGAAATAAGAAAATACAAGGTAGAGCAGTGAAAGAGAAATGTACACAGACACTCCCCCCCCCCCCTAAAGCATGGACTACGTAGGAATAATGCTGTATGAAAAAGGACTGACCAAGCTTTCGGGAGGTAGGGGGTGGGGGTTGTAGTTATTAGAGCTTTCAACGATTTAATATCACAACGACAGCAGCCGTGCAGTCTGGGGTATTGCAGTATCGATCGATCATCACCGCCATGCTTCAAGATAAACATGTGACAATAAACGTTCAGACGCTTTCAGAACTGTCGGGGAAACCAGTAGTTGAACATTTCCTAAGCTTTCGATTCAATAATTAACGAAAGCAAGAAAATCTATGACGTGATAGTATTCTAACAAAATAAACGATTCTGTGATAAGAAAGGGGTCATTAATATATAGTGTACGTATATAACTATGGAGATCAACTGGAAACTCTGCGGTAATCTGTCTCACAACCATGAAGTTAATTTTATGAGAATTACTTCTCCAGTATCTGTGTGGAATGAACACCCATAACTGTCCAATTATTAATTTCTACACTTTTTGCCTTCTTTTCAGGAGCTTAATTCACTGCGTGCTTGCTAATTCAGTAACTAGCTAACTTAACAGGAACACCCATAATTGATTATGAGATATTTTTTTGAGAACACACAGTCTGTAGGATGTAATTGAAGAAAAATACCAAAGCTATACAGCCCTTTCAGCCTCCCCATCTGTTCTTCAAAGGTACAGCTCCCCGCCTTATACGGGGAGCAGCACGACAGCGCTGAGGCCTTCACGTGCACTGTGCTGTCATCTCTCAAGCATGAAATATGTGGCTGTAGGGAACGCTGGGGTCACGTGATCATCACAGGAACTACAGGGACCCTTAATATCCGAAATAATCTTTAGCAATTAATGGCAGCCGAGCGGCTACAGAAAGAACGACTGCACGTACGCGCCACGCTCTAGCGAACACGAACAGCGGTACGATGGAACACGAAATACTGTACAATCGAACACGAACGATCGAACGATAACAGAGGTGTAATCGAATGTGCACGCGCGGAGATACAAATGAATACAAAAATAAAATAAAGCCAGTGAGCTAATTTACACGAATGCGATAAAGTTACTAGTATCTATTTCCAAGTAAGTAAAACTTCTCTATATAACAGCACCCACCATCAAAGTTTATTACTCGGCAGTTGCATTATAGAGCGGTAAACGTCCGCAAAAAATTATTTTGCTACTGCCGATTATGTGGCGTCATAGATAGGTGTTTATTATAATGCGTAACTCACTCTAATTATACAGTTTTTGTGCATGTAAAGTACAGTATATTCTGTACAGTATGGACACAATGACCTCGGTTCAGTCTATTCGTGCTGCTAGAGTAAAGCCGGATTCACACATGCGACTTTCACCAGCGCTGTCAGCATAAAGTCAGTTTAACTAATTCCACTACGTTATTGTGACTGCCTACAATATGCAGTGTTAGAATATCACACTAAAAACTTTGAATTGCGAATCTTTGAGGTTTATACTAGCTCAATAATGAATCTAAAATTTACAATTTACACTTTTTTATATTTAATAAAACGCTTAGACACTTTTTCCAAAGTTCTAAAAGCTAGTTTTTTATTATTCTCTATTTTATTAAGATGTGAGTGCCGATCTGAAACTTTTTATATTGTAAAACCTGCATAAGCGGCTGAGTTTAAAAGTTAAAAAAAAAAATTGGGAAGATTAATTATGCGCGAGCTGGAGCCGCGCTGCGGCAAAGTATTCGGATAAGTGCAGTCGGCTCTACGCTGATAGCGCCGACGAAGGTCGCAAGTGTGAACCTGGTTTATGAGTACACCTCGCGCGATCTTCCCTGTATATGTCTGTTGGATCTAAAATATTTCATCCAACTCGCTCTATTTGATAGCAAGTGTATGACACATTCTACACATCTAATGCAGAGCATGTACTGTTATTTTCTTATTTCACACACTCTATTTGTGTAAAGATCTCTATCTGGACAAGCACTTCCTTCACGGTCGAGAGATGACACCTTCTCTCCACCGACGGTGGCCGCCATACGCGTCACAAGAGTGGAATGGTGGCCACTTGAGGCCGCTGGTGAGGTGATTAGAAGCACCGGCCGCAACATTAGGTACTTGTTACCTCCTCATCCACGACAGAGAGGCGATTTGGAGGTGACAATTGTTTACCTTTAGAATTGTGCTTCTTGTGAAGTCCATCCGCCTGTTCTTCCCTTGACGTCATCAGGCTACCACACACGCACTGAGAATGCGATAGCCTGCAAGACTTCTTGCTAAGTAGACACACAGAATTCCGGTTGGTTGAAAGAGCCAGCATGTTCGTTATTTCTTGATTCAAATTCAACTGCGTCTGAAACTAATTTACAATATTCGACAACTTTGTAGCTTTTGATTTATCAACAGCGCAAGCATGAAAATCTAACGTTAAATAGCAATAACTTACTAAAGTTTCTATAAGAATTGAGTTATAAAACTAGAACGCCTCATGGCGTGTAAGACCATTACCCGCGATAGGGGGCAAATTTCAATTTTTGAAATCTCTAATCTTAAGGGACAAAAGAAATTTTTAAACATTGAAAGCCAAATAAGTAAAAACGTACAGTACTAAATCAACATTTAATTAATAAACTCTTGTTCTCAATAACAGTAGCGCATCTTTGACTGTAGGAACGAATAAGTTTCTGACAATCCTGTACAGTTATTTTTGTCCATTCGATTCCCCTGTAGTTTCACCCACAAATCTTTAGTGTTAGAAGGCTTTCTTGCCTTAATTATAACCTTTTCTCCTAAAGTTCAAAGATCCTTTATTGGACTGAGGTCAAAACTTTGCGTAAGCCAATCCACAATCTGAAAATCGAGTTTATTGTGCTTAAGTCAATAGATACTACAAGCCTTTGCTTTACACGTACAATAAGTTTCTGACAATCCTGTACAGTTATTTTTGTCCATTCGATTCCCCTGTAGTTTCACCCACAAATCTTTAGTGTTAGAAGGCTTTCTTGCCTTAATTATAACCTTCTCTCCTGAAGTTCAAAGATCCTTTATTGGACTGAGGTCAAAACTTTGCGTAAGCCAATCCACAATCTCAAAATCGAGTTTATTGTGCTTAAGTCAATAGATACTACAAGCCTTTGCTTTACACGTACAATGCATTATCTTGCATGAAAACGAGTTTTTGAATTCTACAATTTTGTAGAATAGCTAGAACATGCTCTATAAGATTTATATACATATGAGCATTCACACGAGAGTCCAAATGAATAAGTGACATTGTACCTTGGTTTGAGAATATACCAAGTGTCATCACGCTTCCACCGCTATGCTTCATGGTCTTTTTCGTGAATATTATTTCGCGATGTATTTCTCACCCTCACGTTTCTTAACATAATTTTTTAATTTTTTCCCCAGTTTCCAAACAAACAGACTAAAAAAACTGCAGACCATTTTTCAAGTGTCCAAATAAAATGGTTGCTGGCAAATTTGAACCTTTTTTTCTAATTGCGTGACATTGAAAGGAATTTTTTTTCACAGGGCTTCGTTTTAAATAAGCCACCAACTCGTAGTTGTCTGGAAACATATACACATGAAGTACCATTCTTTTTCTCCCCTTTGAAATCATGTAATGGTCTTTGAGCGTCATGCGCCGAGTATTGCTATTTTCTATTTTCATAGTTTTCCTAGGCCTGCCAGCTGTATATATGGACTCGCTATGCATCGTATCATTACAGCACTTAACTATCTTTCTTACATTCTTAAGACTAATGGAAGTCTACAATATCAATAATGATATAACTTTCATTACATTATTTGTTTATGGTTTTTATCAGTGAATTATCACAATCTAATGTTTAATTAACCATGGTGCCCTGTTTACAAATGGACATTAAATACATTTGCTTCAAAGGCAATAGAGAAAGTTGGGTTCACCGTAGTAGATAGAGGATTTTCCATCTTTTTCTCATCTATTTATGAACATTTCAAAAGTTAAAATGGTTTTCATATGATTGTTACACTTTTATTATCCTCCATTCTTGTTCAAAGTTTAAGAAGTTGTTATAATAAATAAACAAAATAATAATAATAAATTGTATATATTAGTAATTTCATGTTTGCACAGCTAATAAATGAAGAAATATAAATATCTAAATTTTCTCCCTTTAGTTTTGGACACAGCTATAATTAATGCACAGGTTGGTTATGGCAAAAAACCAGTTTTCTGTGTGTACTGTATACCCTTTGCGTTTCGTTCAGAATTAATATTAGACTGAATACCGGTTATACCTTAGTTCTTTTTATACAAGTTTGTGCGGCCCAGCAAGCAAACGTATTGCCATGTCTACATAAACAATAACAAGTACGCAACGTCCCGCACTTTTATTCCTTCGAAATTTGAAGACACATCTAAGATTAATATATTGATTCCTGATAAGTCTGCGACGTGACTGCTAACATTTTGGTTAATCTTTCAAGCCCGCTACAGGCGAGTCTTTCCTTCTGTGTTTCACTTCGCACCGTGCGAATGCGTTGTTGTGTCCGTGTAAACAGAAAAAAGTGCGCTTTTTTTTTTCTGAGTCGCCCTTCCCTAAATATTTGAAAAGCCGCAAGAAACTACACTAGTGACACTTGCTAAGCTGGAGAATATGACGGCTAACATTTTATCGAAACTTTCGGAAACCCTCTATGTATGAAGTTAAAAAATTATATACATCCAATATACAATACTATATATTTAGTTTGATTCTCTTCGGCATACGTGTGGCAGCGTGGGAGCTCATGTGTGTATCTACGTATATATATATATATATATATTGTACCATATATATATATATATATATATATATATATATATATATATATATATATATATATATATATATATATATATATATATATATCGCAGATCAATAGTCGCACTCGCACATGGAAGTATCCATAGTGTAGAATTCTGCTGTTTACTGCATGTATTGTAACCTCCAATAAACAAACAGTCTGTAAGTAACTAATATGAATAATTTTCCCGATTATCTATTGTATTTCTTTCTGGAAATGGCTTCTAATGAAATTAAGCAATAAGTTCAAAAAATTTTGAACTTACAGGCTGCCTACACTGTTCAGGTCAGTGTCTGCGGCACACACTGTGCCCACTCTGAAACTTAAACTCTTTAGGCAGTCAAGAAATAATAATAATTGCAGACCGTGCGCCGTCCGCCTCCATCATTTAGCTCTTGAGGCTCCTGGGCCTCGAGAGCAGCTGCCGTACAATGACTGGCGATGCGCAAGCGCTTGTACAGAAAAGCTCTCAGCGACACAGAATAAAAATTGATGTATTCGTAAGAGACTCTTGAGTTCTACCGAGGCTCTTGATGAACAGTGGGGACAGCACCAACTACACGGTCGAGCTATTGCTCTTTTGAAGCTGGCGTCAGACGTAAGGTGTTCCTATAGCTCATCTGCAAGCAGCTAGATCCCGTTCCAACTCTTATCTGGAAATTTATTCTTTTTTTTGCCAAGGTTTAGACACTGGCGGAGTAAAGTTTAATTAAGGATTGTGAGCTGCTCTGTACCAAAGGGAGGAACTTTTCAGTGCTACGATTTAATATATATGCACATGTTAGACAGGAGTGAATTCATTGAGAATATGATGGAGGTTGTAGTACAATGATTTTCCCAAGCTTACTTTTAACCCAATTAGAATTGAGAGGTAACAAGTGTAAATCGTTTGTACAAGCTGCGGCGCCGCATTAAGATAGACAAGGCATTGTGTACCAAACCAATTAAATTGTACCAGTTTTTCGTAGCAGGTTCTAAAGAGTTTCGTGTTACAGTTCTTGCGGTCTAAAGAAAAGCAATTTCATCATCAAATAATAAGCGATGATTATTATAAAACAAAATGGCCTTATTTAATCATTGTAGTAATATAAAGTAGCGTTGTTTAATAATTACAATGATGTAATATTTAATTGTTTGATAGTGACAATTATGAAATGAAGTACAGACTGTGGTACGAGCTCTCATTCTCCAAATCTACTGTTGATCTAGGAATGGATTTTGGCACGAACACTTGGATGACATTTGTGTTACTGGACCAATGTCACACGATCCAGAAGACAAATCTGACCAGATCTGGGTAAACAGCGTCCTCTCGATCGTGGTGGTATTGTCGTGCCTTTGACCCTCGGCTGCTCGGCACAATCAACTAAGTGATCAACTAAAGGAACTACTGCAATTCGCAGAATTTTGCCGCCCTAATATAAGGTTACACAAACGATTGTTTCCCTGAAGGGCGAGCAGGTGTCGGATTTTAGTGCATTTCGTCAGCCGTCAGAACTAAACATGCACTTGACATGAATGTGCCTGTGCCTGTTGACAGACAATGGTTGGTGATGCGTCCCGACCCTGCATTCATGGGAAATTCTGAAAGGTAAAATAATTCCATGTACAGACGTGTTTTCGCTGTTATTCGTCTGTCAAAATAAGAGAAGAAGTTTTGTTGGAAGAGCTAGACTGCGAATTAATGGGATATTAAGAATGGAATGTCGTGGTGTTCATAAGAGAGGTAATTCAGATTACCCGAATAGATGTGTGGCAATACATGACCACAATAGGATTTTTTGCTGTCGGAGCAAATATAATTATTGCTCTCCTACCGTTTTGTTATTTGTGTTAATACAATTGGTATGTTAAACGTAAAGAATAAATTTCACCTTTAGCAGGTCAAACAGGCCCGCTATCAATATTTATTTCCATGTAATATCTCCCAAATAATTAATGCACACTTCCTAAACTTAATTGCTTTTTAGGCTGTTTATTTACAGATAAAAATTTGATGAATCGAAAAAATGCACTGACTGGAAAACTTCGTTTGATTGGACAGTGATCTTCCCAGGGAAGAATAAGATAATTCACGACTCTCCAAAGGGAAATATCAGCGCCAAATATTTGGTGTCTTTAGGAACAGCATTGAAAAATGTCATAATAGCTCAAAATTCCTTAATTGAACTAGACTCAAGCTACTACGGTAAGACTAGGCACGGGGTTTACCTTCCTTGCTTAGCTTGAGATGAGTTATTGCGTCACGCTTCAACTTCTAAACTTGTTTTGGTAGAAATCGATCTATCAATACAGTTCGAGTTTCAGGCGCGTTGTAACTACAAACTGATTTTACTCTAAACAACTGAAAAATCAATTTTTTTCTCCGCACTGTTGAGTTTTCTGCCGTCACAAGCATAATCGGCTTGAATATAATGAAAAAATAGCGGTGAATCTCATGATCACATTCAAAATTCCAAAATATTGAGAACTAATTGGATCAGATTATTTTTATCCAAGTGGATAAATCGAGACGGCTCCACCAGTACACCGAAGAGCCGGACGCTTCACAATCACTTACTGTATGTTTGAAAATTTCTGGAACATAGTCACTATGAATGTGGATGAACGAATTGTCACCAAACACTCAGAAAGAACTGGAAGGGCTTGTGATGTAAGCATTCCAAGAAGAGATGGTGGAAAGGCCGTGGCGACAAAATATTCTAATAGCTTCACTGGACTGGCAGCAAGACTGTTTACCAAAAGGCCAAGGCATATTCGAAACGCCGCTGATATGAGAGTAACAGAATTTAAAAATTAGTTGGATTCTCATTTAAAAAGAATGCCAGGTAGCTCAGCGTTCATTGGTTACGCGCACTGTAGAGATAACGCGCTGCTGCGATCCAACAGAAGAAACCCAGCATTGTGACTCCACACACATGAAGTGAGGCACGTCACCTGGACTTCGTCTCCGGGCTCGCATGGTACACTAGATATGCATTAGGATAATTAATGGTGGTGCTTTGGAGCAACTGTTTCAAGGTTCTGTTTGTCTTCTAACCAGTGTAGATGAAAATGACTCTTATCACTGTATATATATGAGTGACAGTGAATCAAATTTAGGCAAAGAGGTAAGGATAGCACAAAAGTTCTTTACTTTTAGGCCGTTTATTTGTACAGGTTTATATATGCATATATAATATACAGGAGGTACAAAGCTAGGCTCTTCCTATACCGACGACGAATAATGTTTGACATTTTTTTTTTCAGGCGAGCATATACTGTACATTCAACGATAATATAAACAAATGCTCTGCATTTCCGACACAACTGAAGTTTACACTAAATTAAATTATAATTTTTATTTGCCTTATTGCAAGTTTTAGCTTCCATATACAATTAATAAAGAGGGCACTTACTCACTTGACATCTCTTCTGTCGCCCACACTCATTGCTGCTGATTTAGCATGAATTATTTTTTTTTTATTTTGGGCGCCACTCACTAAATAAAAGCATATTTACTCTATAGCTGATGGCTTTTGTAAATTTGCAAAAAGGAATTTTTTACATGCCTATATAATCCACACATATACAGGTACGCAATATGCAAATATACACAAGAATTGGTGCAACATGAAGGGTATGTATAAATATTATGTAAATACATTGCATCAGAAAGAGTCTGGTATACTGCACATGTTAATTAAATCTGCATGTCTTACTCGTACATACTAGTACTACTACTATTATACAAATTATATGAAAAATTACGCTCATAGACATTCACCAAGTGTGCACGGATGTAATTTAACGAATGGTTCAACCATCGGTTGTGAGGACTAACGATGCAAGCTCTTCACGCTAAACGTACCACGCATAACGTGAGTTTTCAGCACTAGAATGATCACTGTGGCCGGTTGCACCATTTCCTATCGGAAATCATAGGCATTTATCTGCGGTCTATTGAGGCAGCATCGGATAATAGCCAATAATTACGTATAAATTGCCGACTGGGTGGGGGTGGGCGACATTCAATGACATTTTTATTTCTGCATGAAAATGCGATTGTGCGCAAAGAAATCGAATGTTTTGGCAAGCACCTTAACAACGAGTCCCTTAATTGGGGTTCTGCAGTCTTTTTTTGGAAACTCCCCTCAGCCTGCGTGGACTTTACAGTAAGACTAAAAAGTAAATGCAGAAAGGCCGCAACAGCAAAGAACAAAAGAGCCTCAGCAGCAAAGAGTAAACGGGCTGCAACAGTTAAGAGCAACAGGGTTACAAAATTTATGTAAGGACGACATGCCAAAGGGCCACGGTGAATGAGATAATTTAAACACTTTCTGGTAACTATAGGACACCTCGTGCCGTAAGACCATCACCCGCGGTTGGGACAAATTCAACGCCGTCATTTTTTATGGCTAAAAATCTCTAGATTATTATCATTATTTACATTTCAGTCAACCCACCTTACTGCCTGAAATTTTGTTATTATGACTTAACTCTTTCTGCCTCTTTTGGGTGGACAGACAACAAATTCAACGCCGTCATTTTGATGGCCAGCTTACTATATATAGAGAGAGAGTTTCGGCATTTTTCACATCTAGGTCAACCCATCTGACTCTCTGCAAAAAAATTATGGATAGTGCTCAACTCCTTCTCCCCCTTTTTGGGTGGTCAGACACAAAAACAAATATATATACACACATACTTAAATCTTCAAAGAAAACATTATCACCGATCTGATCGCTTCGCTCACGGGCGATAAAAATGCAATTCCATACAAAGTCCCCTGAGAATGAGAGAAATGGTTTACAACTACCGTATAGTCAAACCAGCGTAAAAGGTCGAATGGGCGTGGTTAAGAACGCACAGCAACTTTGCCTGGTATAACATGTCTCAATCGATAAAATTATATAGATATTCGAAAACTCACATGGCATTAGTTTATAGATTTGCTTTTTCACTGCTGCGTTCAATTCAGCCCCGCCCCTAGAGGGCTGCTTACACTGGTTTGACTAGAAACATCCTGTCGTCTCCTGATAGTTGCGATTCAATAAAACTTCAGAAGAATCGTACTGAGGACGCAGGCGCTATTTTGAGTTGGATGCCATACAGTTGCTTTCGTTTCGTCCTCAAAGGAGCGAGATTTGCTAATATGATAAGGGTTAACTTATCCGGATACAATTTTGAGGGCTCAGTTCACCGCATCCGGAAATAATTGCGATTAACCCTTTACCGGGCATGTGACCATTGGCTTCTTCAATAACGCTATTCCTAAGGAAACGTTTTTTAGCTGTCCAGTAAAGAGTTAACTCCTGCATAGAAGTTAAACCAAAGTGGTGAACTGAATTTTCAGGATTGAATGTTCCAAGTAAGTTCTAACTATAGAGTCATCACGGCAACCCACAGTCCGCAGTACAACACAGCCTCACTAGACAACAGTTTGGTAGGAACTGAGGCCTACACATAGATTTTACACTCGGAGCGTGGACGCACAATTGAGAAAAGCTCTATACTGTTGCCTACACAGCCTTCCTTTACCTGACCTATTGTGGGCTGCAACTATCTGGATTAGATTATCTCGCTGTTTCCTCAGTACCCTTCTGGCAAATCAAATGTATTTATTGAACTTTATCGCATAAATTGCCTAAGATTTTGGGATTGGGATACACTACTCAATGAAAACTTTTGGGTATTATCAGCTTCTATCCGCTGTAGCTTCTCCCAAAATCGGATAAAGTCCTTCATTCTCAAATAGTGGTAGCTGCGTTGTCCGCAAGATAAAGTAATGATGAACAAATAATTAACTACGCAGTGAATTATTAATTGGGAATAGAGGGCAATGACTGATTATTGTGACGAAGCTCCTGAGGACCGACATAGTTTGGAGCCAACCAGCTCTCCCAAGGATAGAATCGCGAGCTGGTCGGGAGGTGAGACGCTGGTTCATTGCTTATCAAGTTAAAATTAAAGGGCAGTTGTGTGGGAGGTAAAAAGGTACTTAATGGATGGGAAAAAGGGTAATAACTGGGAGAAATGGGAGGCTGTAGCGTGTCATGGGAGAGTTGGAGCGACGTGTGGCTCGTAGGTTGAGAATGGTTACGAATTCCTGTTACCTCTTCACCGTAAAGTTGCAATGGCTGAGTAACCAACCTGGAAAAGTAATTATACGAACAAGGTTAGTTAAATAGATTTTTCAATGACAATATTACCTTTGCCCTGTCGGTAATCCATATCTAAATAATTTATCGTCGCATTTTTAGTTCAGCGACACCTTGGAAACGAATGTTTTTCAAAATAGGAGGTCTCTCTATTCGCGCTTGAATGACACATAGGATGATGAGTACACCTCATTATGACAGTTCATCATGTTCTCATATTAGCTATTATTACTAGAATAAGCTGACAACTTCATGATGCGGAGACATATTGCTACAATAATAGAAAAAAAATTCAACTTACGGAGTACATATCTAACCGTGCCTATTTAATGCGTCTTGAACCATTAATACTTAGTGCAACACATATGTGCTAGGATAATAAGCGCTCTGTTCACCGACCATGATTTTCGTTGATTAGATTATAATCATCAAAGAGTCCAATAGTTACAGTTATGTGAGCCATACAAGCAGCTTACCGACCATCATTTTCGTTGATTAGATTATTATCATTAAAGAGTCCAATAGTTGCAGTTATATGAGCCAGACAATCAGCTTACCGAGCATCATTGTCGCCGCGTGGGTCACTGCCAGTAACTGGAGACTCCGTTGCCACTTCCGTATCGCTGTCCTCCGACATGGTACGTTCATGCTGCGCATTGTCTTGGAGTTCCGTATTCTTAGAATCGGGCGCCGTATTTTTGGTAGAATCGTCTATGACTTTTTCGGCTACTGAGGTTTCTTCGACATCGATTGGCGGCGTCGGAGCAATGACCCTCTCTGGTGTTTCTCGATTTTTGGAAGAGTCGACGGACTCTGGAATTTCCCTTTCGTGGAAACCAGCGCCGGATATCCGTCGGAAAGCTGCAGCCGCTTCGTGGCTCTTCTTGTGCATCCCTTGTAGAATTATTGTACGCATAATTACCAACAGAACAATGATTTTTAAGCGGAGCAAAAATTCATTGTACAAATTCTAATAGTGCTACATCGCAACGTTTTCCTCTCATTCATTATTACCAGAAATCCACCTAAATCACATGATGACATACAAATGTTAATGAACAGCAAGTTAATATATGTATTAGCAGTCATGTAGCAGAAACCTGTATTCTCATTGTCTCGTCCTTTATATAATAATTTGAATAGAGCGAAAGTACTTCTTGTGCAGGAGGGAAATCGACCTAAACCATGCACCACTCAGAACCCGCATATCCGAGGGCAATTTTTAACTATTTATTTTTTAATAATTTGTACTCCATGAAAAGGGAATCAGTCCGGTCACAAACGGCCTGCATCGCCAAGCATGTACCGGAGAAACCAGCCGCACCTGTTAAGGGATAGCGCAACATTGAGCAGTGGCTGATTTTATCTACAAAACTGATATTTCATTGACTGTAGATGCTTTCTGTATAGATAATGAGATCTCTTTTTTTTCTGTGAGACATTCTATATCTGAAAGCTTACGAAAAGATAACCAAAGGGACTCGGGTCAAGGGGCAATGATGACAAACAAGTAGAATCTTACCGAGAATCCATGGAGCACCGCAATCGTCCCCAGCCTCAGAGCTTTTCACCACCGACTGGGGCAGGGGGAGCGAGTGGCGGACCATGGCCCCGTAGAGTCCGTACTCGGCCATGATGGTGCTCTTGCCCCAGGTCTTCTCCGTCTTGCGCCACTTCGCACGCCGGTTCTGGAACCACACCTGCAGGGAAAAGAAACAGGTGTCTCGTACAGCTTAATGAAAGTAAAACTTCAAACAAGATGTTGACATGGAAGACCGACGTGTACTTGCTTTCCAACGACTAAAACTTTGCCATTGGCTGAGTTTTGTATCACTCGTGGACAGGATTTTTAATGTCTGATACTGCCAGAATATTTCCGCCTTGTGTTGAACTTGAGAGAATTTTCGCCGGCCAAGAACCTCAGCTCATATAAGAGTTTCTGGGACGGCCGAAAGATTCTGCTAGGAGTCAATCTGGAACCGCACTGTAGAAAACAGATGAGCATGAGATTTTTTTTAGCACATTGTATGTAAAACTCAGCGGTGGAATTCCAAACCAAAACTTGAGTTCTTCTCATCAGAAGAGAACTGTTTAAAATATCAAGTAAAATTGATGGGATGTGACATAGAACAGATAACTAGAAAGTTTCTGGGCTCGCTGATGGCGTAAACAAAGCCATTTGACAATTGTGGCGTAAACAAAGCTATGGGGCAGTGGTGGCGTGAGCTAACCCATGGGGCAGTGGTGGCGTGAGGCAACCCATGGGGCAGTGGTGGCGTGAGGCAACCCATGGGGCAGTGGTGGCGTGAGCCAACCCATGGGGCAATTTTAACGCGAACCAACCCATGTGCGGGCGAGCTATCGGATCAGCAGCACGACTGTCTACATGACAAGGAACTTGTTATTGAATTCACAGTTCTTTTGTGTGTTACCAAAACGTTCAGTGAGTCTGGTAAAATTAATACAGGAATAAAAGTTTATGTTATGGTAGAGTTGGATGTGCTAATGCGTGCACATGTAGTGTGTCTCTTACTCGTTAGCAAATTTGTGAACCTAAAATATACGAAAATGAAAACATAGGTTGTTTTGAAATTAACTGTAAGTGGATTTTGTGCAACTATATCATAGCAACAGGCCAGTCGTGAGAGAATGTCAATACGTCCGCCTCATGCACCCTAGCGCAGAGTGCTGCTGCCAGACAGGTGGATTCTTGAAGCACTGGGGGTGCAGACTCAGCATTTCCAGTATTCAGACGCTACTGCGGGTGTACTAATCTAAACCAGAAATGGGGATGGTCCTTGGTTCAAGGCCGTCGTTTGAGCCTTCCGTCTCTGACACAATAATCCTTACAATATGTTATTGACTGCAGCCGTGCACTCTTTTGGGGCCAGCACTCATCTATCAGATGCATGAACCAGTTCATACGGATTTCTCCCCGGGGGTGATTCATCAAGTTGGCTTTGCCTTTACCAACGTATAGAGTCCATCTTGCGCTGTACTCAAAAATCCGCAGTTGCTGTGCCACAAAGGTCATCCAGAAAAAAAAAAAGAGATTATATTTTCTGAACAATTAGCTGTAGTTATGTGTGCTATTTTTGGTACGAAAGGCTTCTATTGCTAGTTCTACCGGGCATATAGTGTTGTCTCTTGAATGCAGTTTCTAACAGAGTTATTATTTAAGTGAGCATAGCCTCCCTCATTCAGACAAAGTTAGCTATTCTATAAGAGAAGAAGGAAGACATTTATAGTATGAGAAGAGAAACTGGGAACCCATGCACGAGGGTGTTTCTTGGTAGCAGTAGCAAAAGGCGCTCTCCGTGTTCTTGCTGAAATTTCAGGTGAGTATAAACCCGAATGTTTTTGCTGGTTGGTGTCGCATGATACGACAGTACAGAGCTTGATATTCAAAAGCAGAGTTGGCATTCTGTAATTGGTTATGTCAGGCTTTCGTCGCCCTTCTGAAAGCCATGTGGCCTCAGGGTCCTCGGCGGTCCTCAGATTTCACACCATCAGCCGTAACCGGCGCTCCTTAAGCAAAGTGACTGAACTTGCGACTTCACTGAAAATTCAAATTAGATTCGAACTACATTGAGCGGTACCCCTAGAGAGCTAACCTCCGCCAAGTAGTGCAACGTAAAAAGATAGAATGGCTGACAGACTGACAAACAATGTGAATAGGGGATCATCACCAAAGTTTGATCACCTGTTGGTCGTAAGTTGCTAACAGTTTCTGTAAATTTCGTAAAGATCCATCATTAATTTTTTTAGTTATGTTTCCAACAGACAGAATAACAAACTCCAGGAAATCATAGCCTCCTTGACGGTAATAAAGGTAGATAAGTTACTAGAAGGGCAGCAGGACCGATGACCGTTGAGCCTACAACACAGGGCTAAGGACGCAGGCCGAATGGCCCCAGAGAAAAAACGGTATGACAATGAAAGCATAAAAAATTACTGAGGTAAACTTTTTGACCCACTCTGATCTGGCAATTTTTAGCTCCCTAATAACATCAGTGATTGTTCTGGTAGTCAACGTCATCTCTTTACATCTCGAAAGTTCCGGAAATCGATGTCATCTCTTTACATTTTCCAGATCTGAAGTCGATGTCTCTTTACATTTCTCCAGTTCTGGCAGTCGACGTCGCTTTACATTTCTCCAGTTCTGGCAGTCGACGTCGCTTTACATTTCTCCAGTTCTGGCAGTCGACGTCGCTTTACATTTCTCCAGTTCTGGCAGTCGACGTCGCTTTA
>LQNS02000137.1:9823526-9849303 GCA_001587735.2 Parhyale hawaiensis | reverse complement strand
GCCAGCATTCCCCGGAGTATGGAGTCAGCATCCTGTCCATAAAGGTCCGGATAGCAGTCCCTCCGCTCGTTGGAGAAGGTAGGGCACTCGGCCATCAGATGTAAGACGGTGAGGGGTAGTAACTTTGCAATGGGGGAAGTGAATTCAAATATAAGGTCGCCTTACTTTGTGGCAGCGCTAAGATGAGCATTAGATATCTTCATCGTTTGAATTTCAACTGTCGCTGATTAAGAAACGCTTGCCATCAACTACAACCTGGTTTATTTTATACTATTAGTTTTCAATAAAAGTTGATAAGATAACTACAGTCCCCAATCTTGCCTAACTTTCGCCTGTTATCTTAAAGCATAACAGAAAACGGACAGATAAACAAATAAATAAACAAGCAGCTAATACACATAGGCTTTTATTATATTATAGATTGCAGAGCTGGGACTACCGATTGAAATTCAGTATTTCGGTAGTACCGGCTGTATTTTCATCTACCGAAATACCGAATCTTTTCTAAAGCTTCTACCGATACCGAATGTACATACCAAATGGCTTTCTTCGGTACATTTGAATTTACCGGGCCGACAAAAGAAGCTTCTTAGCCCTCTATGTCCCACCATCTTTCCTAGAAGACATTAGGAAAATCCCGTTAACTTCGTTTTTCGTTTAGTACAGCTTTTTCCTGCTGTATTGCGATTCATTGAAGAGAAGAAATGCTGCGCTATGAGAATTGGGCGTAGTGTGTCATAATGTTGCGCTCACTCAAGAGTCACGTCGTTCCGAACTTAGTGCAGCGTGAACTGCCAGTGAGTGATCTTACACTCGGCATATTTCTGTTAATTTTTTTGCTAGTCGTGAATATAGTGTGCCACAATTAGATTTTTTCCACTCGGTTCTATACTATAGCAAAGCTATGTATACTGCCAACACTTTAAAAATTTTCCCCTCCAAAGCTTGCCCACACATAAAGTTCAGGTTCTCTTACAAAAAAACATTTACTATAGGATCTCATTTTAAATTCAAAGACAAACCTTTCACACGTCTTCTGTCCAGTGTCGTCTAAAAAATTCAGCGCGGGAGCTGGTATGCTTCGTATGTTGGCCGCACTGGACAGCATTACAAAGCCCTCGTTGACCAGTAGGACAGGTTTACCACTAGCAAAACCTACTCATTCAGCTCTCCGTCTTATTGCATAACAAAATAATTACCATTTTAGCACGAATTACTTCTCCATTATAGTCTTTTCAAATCCAATAGAACTCACAACTTTGGAATCGCTTTACATCTGTAAAGCAAAACCTATCCTCAATACAATGACTACCATTGTACCTCTCATTACGGTTCACAAGTTTATTTGTTTCCTTCGACTGTAACAGCTCTCTTCCACCCCGCATATTGACTGTACCCCCACTGCAGCTTCCAAATCGCCCGACTATACAAGCATTGTCGTTAGGACATTCCAAGCTTACCCCGGTCATTCGCATTTTACACCTCCCGCAAGAAACGTCTCATGTCCCCGTTCGTGTTACTAAAATAAAATTTTTCTGTTTTAGGCTTTCTTTTCGATATTCTTTTTTCTGAAAATTTGAAATGAGTTCCGGAAACGTTAAGTTTTTAGAATTTAGCCGATGCCTATGTATGGATTAAAAATTTACCCTGCGTTCTCTTACGCGACCTACTGTGGGAAACACACATATTTTAACGTGAATTTTATCTGAATTTTCATGCGTACAGTTTTCAGAGAACTGTGACTTCCAACATTGTTCGCAAAGCAGACTTTTGTATAAGTACGTCGTCCAGAACCGAAGATGCGGTCAGCATGCTCTGATACTTTCGTACATTAAATGTACATGGGCAAATCAACATACTTCGCAACACAACGCTCGCAACAATATCACAACGCCCCAGAGCTTAGATATGGTTAGTAGGAAAAAGTTTAAGTTTATGTGCATCAGCGCTGGATAATAATTCATACTGTGGAGTTAATTTATCTGCAAATATCTTTATTTATTTATATTTTTACTCTCTCGCCCTATGGAGAAAAGATGGGGGCAAATTCGAGTCTCAAGGCAGCTAATGCTGAGCGGCAATCAGTCAAACCAGGGTTCTACCGACCAATAATATATTTATATGAATCTGAGCTCCACTGCCCTTTTCGAATCAGTAAAGTTGACTTTTGCTCAGAACTTAGTTTATTACACGGGAATATCCACTGGTTCGACCAAATGGCGCTTGAAAATTATCAGTAAGAAGGAATATTTTTAAATATCCCAATTTCAGTCTGTTTTGCGTAGATAATAGTGAAGATTTAATGAAGCAATGATTATAAGTACTTATATTGTGCCATCATGCAGCTAGTGACAGTAATAGCCACTAGTGCAATAGATCAAAAAATTTCAAACCGTCATGCGTGTAGACTTTTAAGCAATATAACAGTGCGGCCCTTCTTATTGTGATACTAATACAGCTGGCCGTCAAAATTGCGGGCAAAATTAAGTACTATTGATACTTCTTTCTGTTCATGCCCGTGGTCGTGATGTTAGTATGGAGGCTTCATTGAACCTGTCAACTAAACATCGATTATTTTAGTGAGTGTGTCCAATGCCACTTAGTAGTAATATTATCGTCCTCTTTCCCGTACTGCAAAAGTTTCCTAAAAAATGATCTTTTCAACTAGTCGGAGTGAATTAATGTCCCTCTTGCATCAGACGTATCATAGTTATGAACTGACTCGCCGGATGCAACTGAAATCAATATAAATTCTTTAAAGGTGACCCTAAATAGTGAGATTAATACGTAGTGATCGTAACGACAGTGTTTGGTAATAATTGACTGAAGAATGGAGGATTTATGTTCCGTCTTGAGACAAATGGAGAAGCTCCCGATTGCACTAGTACTTGGTAAAGTGTCAAACTTTTTTTGTGTTATAGTTTCATGTCTCAGTATCGTTTTCCGTTTTTCAATTTTGCGTCTCGGTATTGTTTGGGGCTGCGCACTTTTATATTTCGCTACGACTCCCTTAGTTTTACAGTTTCAAGTTTTGTTGCTGTTTTTAGTTTTACAATTTTAGTACTCTCTATTGTATTTAGTTTTACAATTCTGTGTATCATTGCATTAAAGCGCTTTCGATTTGCCAGTGTAAATAGGCCTTGACCTCTCTGAATCTCCAGACAGGTACCCTGGCTTTGACTTGAGGCAAGTTCCAGGTGTTGACTTAAATGATTATCGGCGAGTCTGCCCTGACCTAAGTCTTACTCCGGAAAATGGAGATATCCAGTCTGCTCAACACTATCGAGCCGCTTCTAATACCTACAACACCATCCACAGTGACGAAGGTAAAGTTCCTGTCTGTGTTTCCGTACGAGTCAAGTTAAATGGGCTTGGATTAGTTCGACTTTGACGACCCGCCCACTACGCATGCGATAAGGGGTCGAAATTAAGCCTTCAAGGCTTGAGTTGTCTGAAACTTTAGAAACGAGCGTTGGCTTGCCTCCGTGAATGGTATTTTAAGTGATAAAAGCAACACGATTACGTTGAGCCTGCCCGAAAGTCCATATTACGGATCAAGATTGAGCTTCTGGAAGTCTCAGGCGTAACGGAACGAGGGTTAACGCCTGAAACTTGATTGAGCCCGTCGAAGCCAGGGCACTTACGTGAAATTTCGAACAAGTCCAGCTTCGAAGGGTTAATTTTTCACCCAATGGAACACGCCTAAGCTTGGCTTCATAATTTCAGGCCACGCTGCTGTTTTTTTTTTTCTTTTTTATTTTCTAATTTTACGTCTGACGATTTTTTTTAATTTTATAATATTGCGTTTCGTCATTGTTTTCAGTTTTACGATTTTACGTTTCGTTATAGTTTTGTGTCTATAATGTTAGAACTGACTATCACCCGCGAACAAAGTGAGAGAGGTGATAATGTGTTCCTTGAAGATTTATGTATATATACAGTATATATTTTTGTTTGTCCACCCAATAAGTGGTCGAAGGAGTTTAGCAATCTTCATAATTTTTTGCAGGGAGTTTGGTGGGTTGACCTAGATGTGACCCATGCCAAATAACTAGACCTAGCTGGCCATAAAAAATAATGGCGTTGAATTTTCTCCACCGAGGTGAATTTGCCTCCAACGCGGCAGATCGTCTTATGCCACGAGCGTTATATTTTTACCCACGTTATTATTAAGGGATTTTACCGGGGGGGGGGGCATTCTGCCCTAATCTTGTTGGACACACACAGCATCCATCTGAGAAGCTAGAATTAGCTGGCCATCAACAATGACTTTGTTGAATTTGCCCCTGCCACAGGTCATGGTTATACGCCACGAGGCGTTCTAGTTCTGTTATCAGACAATGTAGTGAAGCGCAGTTTTGATTTTTTGGAGCAAGTTTGCTGATGTGTGTATCGGCTAGTTGTTATCCAATATTGCGACGGGGGAGGCGGCTGCAGACCCCCTCTGTCCACGACAGTGTCGCCAAGGACTGAGAGCGCATAGAGATTAGTTGCGAGAGCTTCTGTTAATGAGGAGAGCTCGAGAGCTTAATGAGGAGCTCATTACGCGTTAGCACGTAATCAGTTCGGTCTACTCGAACGAGCTGAGACACGCCACTGGATCGAGCAGATCGAACAAAATTATTAATTTTGCTATAGCACGCATAAGGCTAACGCAAAAGTTACATATGCGTGTACTACTTAAAAAGGGTAGAGCACTCTGAGAGCGCATACCTCCTCCAAACAAGGCAGTGGTAGCAAAAATTGAAATTTGTTCTGAAACCATGATTTCTTTTGTATCAATACCAAAATATAATCATTTGTGCCTTTTCATAGTATTATTAGTAATACCAGTGTTTGTACTTTCCTTAAAGACCCGTTCATACCATTTTGAGTTATGCTGCTTACAAACATTATGACAAACATGAGTCAAACACACAAACGGACCAACCGATCATCACCAAAATATAATCATTTATGTCTTTGAGCATTACAAACCACGCCTGTAAATTTCATAGTCATCTATAACTTTTGGAATACAGTAACAAGCATAAAATGCAGCGACAGACACAAGAACGAACAAATAAATCATCACAAAAATTTGGTCATTTACTTTTCGTAATATACGTAACAACCTATATAAATTTCATGAAAACCCATCCTGAAATTTTTGAGTTATGGTTCTAAGAAAAAAATAGGTGAGCAAACAAATAGATGAACGGATTTTCACCAACCATTAATCATTTGTTATTGTTAACATGCCTAACAATCCCTGTAAATTTCGTAAAGATCTGTTCATAACGTTTTAAGTTATCTCGGTGACAGACAAAAAGAAAACTAACACGACAAAACCATAACTTCCTTGGCGGAGGTAAAAATATATATTTTTTTGGTTCTTACAATCAAATGCGTTTGGTTGCAGCTTTGGTTACACTAACTTGCTAATTTCTTTTTGTTTACGGAGGTCATTCTTGAAATACCCTTAACTATATAGTTTTCATTTTCAACAGTAGAGCGTTGGATGGCTTTTAAAAAATATAGAATTAAAATTTGAGCAATCATTGCGAATTTAGTTATGTCATAACACAATCGCTACAGGAGGCACTCTGTAAGAAATGTTGAAAATTAGCGAATGATTTTGTGTTTCATGATAAAAATGGCTTATTTATCCTACACTCTGCTGTACTTTGCTTTTCCGTCTAAACAGTTCAGTGTGAACTGCTGCAAGTCAAAAGATAAAATTTGTCTTAGTTTTCTTTGCATTGTTTTCCATAATAATCTTGCTGTTACACAATATTGCGTTTCACTTTCACTTGCCACTCTGCCTTGTCCAAGTCTTCTAAAACGGAAGCCGGTTTTGCTTTCGCAAATCTTCTTCAATTTATCTTTTTATTTCTTAAGGCTTCCTTACTACGCATTGAAAAAAAAAAATGTAGCAATGACCTTAAGGGGCTTCATTTTCATTTAAATTGCTACTTTTGTTTACTCTATTTTAGTTCATCTTATCTGAAAAAAAAAATGCATTCCCTGACATGCTTAGATGCATTCATTCGTTTCTCCAGTGTATTAGGCAGAACTCATGTAGAGCTACCATTTGAATGGCTAGTAGTACAGAAACAGAAATACGAATATCGAAGCAGCATAATTTCTCGATAAATTTTCAGGATTATAGTACTGTACTTCAATAAACTTACATTCCGTTTATCTGTAAGTGAAGTAAGATATAACCAGAGATAGCAACGCATCTTTGAAGTAAAATGGGTCGCCATGCAACTTAGAATTAATAATGCTGCACCAGACTCTTCATTTCTCCCCTATAATTATTAATATACCCTCACTTTCCCTATATCCCCTCGCAGCATCCCGTATTTAACTCTGTTTAATAGCATTCCTTTCAGTCATTGCCGCCGAGTTAATTACTCATCAGAGCAGCAGTTAGCGCTCATATTGCCCTCACCTCGTCCCTCGGCCTCACCCTCGTATTTGTCTACACGCATTTGGTTACAGAAAATAAAAGTTATTATATTTCCCTATAAATATGTTTAAATTGTACGCATCCCGATAGCGTACGCGACCCGCAGAGCCTCTGCAATGTATTAGATTAATTTAAACTAAAGTCAAATTTGAAACTAAATTACAGCTTAATTAATAGGGTTTTGACTTGAATGTTATTCTATCGTTTGCCTGCCAAGTTCTCTATATGAGCAAAGGTGGAAATACAATGTTCAAAAGTATTAAAATACCGTTTACAAGCTGAAACTTGAATGTACTGATACTCTCTGAATAAACAGTATTGTTAAATGGTAAAGAAATGTTTAAGATTATTTATCAAGGTCCCACGTGATCCGAAATATAATAAAACATGTTATAAGAGATGGTTTTGTAAAATAGAGATGTAGTACTTGTGCAACTTGTGGCAGACCTTAAAAGCTCTCTGCTAGCAGTGTCTGCAATTAAACTGCAGTTTGTAGCACTGGAGTAGTACCTATAGTATAATGCTACTCACGGTACACTCCCGGTGTTGGTAGTTGCGGTTTCTCCTGACTACGTAGAGGTAATAACTTCGGAAGTAATAGCATTAAAGGTTCTGCAGGAATTCTTTGTCACAGGGCATCTCGTTTCAGGCAGTTTTTCTTTTATTTAAGGCTCAAAATTTTTAGTGCTTAGTGACCGATGTATGTGTCCTTAATTCACAAGCACCTGGAACTTGGAATTTTCAATTTAATATGAAAATTACAGCATGACACAAGGATTCCCTTCATGTCAACAAAAGCAGTTTGTAGTTTCTTTTTCGGAAAACGCCGACAGGCTCTCCATCAAAAACAAGTGCAAAATTTTAGACAGTTTTTTCTAAATATTTTTTAGTAAAAATAAGGTAAAGGGCAGTGCTCACGGAAGTCAAAACTGGCCGGGAGCTAGAATTCACCCACAAATACACTACCTGACTCTGGGAAGAAGTTGCCTGAAAAGCGAATTCAGCAGGGTTGGTCTCGGCGAGTTTCGTTCTTTGAGATTGAGCCATTCAACTCAACCTGAAATATAGTTTTTCCCTAATAGCATTTCACTACTGCTTTGTGCAGTTCCCTTAATTTCTGGAATTCTCTCTGGAATTTCTGGAATTTCAAATATGATGTAAAAAAAGTATGAAATGAATATGTCTTGCAGTTAGAATATGCGTAGCGCACCTACGTTTTTCCAACGTACCGCATTTGCTATGCCACATTATTCATCAAACTTTTGCTCGAAAATTACTTGACTAATTTTGATCATGTATGCACCAGAGTTGCCAACAGAAAATGAATGAAGCAAGGTGGGCTCAAACAACAGTTTTTGTTTCCTATATGTATAGTATTAGCGTCCGACTGAGTTGTGCTCGATTAAATAGCATAAAAGTTCACTACTTCCCGAGTTTTGATGCGCTTCTACTTCGAAAAAAAAAAAAAAAATTCCAAAACTCTTCACTAGTGACGCTTGCTGAGCCAAACGACGTGAAGGCGAACGTTTTAAGATATCTTTTGGTAAATATACACTTGCGAGGACACAAGCAATTAAGTGCACTATCTACGGGGAAAACAAAACTGGAGTGCAAACCGGAATTGAAGTGGCTTAAATTTTTCCATCGAAGTCTTCTCTATGCAACTTTTTTATACTTTTTCTCCACAAGATTTTAACCCTAAGGGCTTTTTCCATACCCTTGCACCTAAATTACTTGTGCACTGAATCGTTGCGGCGTATATGGCGTTTCGTCAGAAACAAAACAAAAAAAAAAAAAGATGTCGCCCGTGTGCATAAGCCCTAAATAGCATTTTCTAAGTGAATGCGAGGAACTCCAGTTCTGATAACGTTACTCTGTTATCAATAAACGGATAGCACCAATAATCATGCACAATCTAACACGGGGTCAGCTACGGTACTTCAATGTACTGGAGCATACTAGAAATAAAGACGAATAGATCAGCTCCTACAATCCAAACGGCCAGTAGATGACGGTAGTCGTAGCGTGGTAGAGAAACGTCTCTTCGAACGATCCAAAGGCGCCCGTAGATGACACTAGTTGTACAACGATATTAAGTAAAAACTGTTAAGTCTTCACTAAACACGTACGTATATGACGGTAGTTGTAGAACAGCAGGAACAGACACGATTAAGTCCAGCGACTATTCATAGAACAAGGGGCGGCCAGCAGCCGCGGCGGCCACCATGTCGCCAGCAGATTGCTGGTCAGTCCTCAAGCAACGAACTCAATTAAGGGTCGGCGGGCTTGACCCAACCGTTCCACTTGGTAATTTGAATGCAAGTATTGGGGTCGGGCCTTTGCATGATGGTATATTGGACAGCTCCTGGCTAGGTTTCTGTTAATTTCGGCCGGCGCCTGGAAAGCTTCCATGGCATCCCTCTGTAATTTGCCTCTCCCTGTCGCATTCTAATGGCACTGAAGGCGCGCAGTGGCGAATAAAGCAAATAGGAACTGATGCGTGCAGTCGAGTGGATGGGTTGGCGACAGTTATGTGTCACATGCGCTCTTAGCTTGCCTTGCTAGCCCATTATTGTTATTAATAATATAATCATCAGCTTACACGAGTCTTGGCGGTATTGATGTATAACGTAGCATTACAGTTTGATTATAAATTCACACAGGAACTTGTATTTATCCGGGTGCAATTAATCGCGTATTTGCGTAGGTCTTTATACCTCATAATTTTACATAGCTATCTGCTCACAATAAACATGAGACACGTACTGTATTTGTCAATTATAATTATGGACGTGAATTATCATGCTCAATAGTTGTTGAAATATTCCTATGGAAAAAGTTTCTCATTTACATTTCGTATTTATATGCGTAACTATAGAAAAAACGAAAGAATTTATTATAGTTAAGCTTAAAATTTCGTTCAGCTCACTAGAGGACCCGTGTTCCCATCATGAGTCATCACGTTACGGAATTTAGGTCACGTTAAATCAACAGTCTGCCTGGGTAGTAACATATTCGTCTCTCGGAGCGATATACCAATTGTATGCTTAGCATGCAAGAGAGAATATTAAAGCTAAAACATCTCCATTTACTCTAAAACATCTACTTACTTTTCAGTACTTTAGTATACAGAGTAAATATTCGGTCCAGGGGATGGAATTTTCATCCAGTAATCAATTTTCAACTAGTGCTAAATAATTATTTTATTAATTATCACTGAATTATACCATGGAAAAAATCGCAGCAAGTTCATTGCTGCACTGTTTTTGTAATTTCTGCTACAGTCAACTTGACATTTCCCAAAGAGAATTATGCTACCTAAACGACTGCTTTGTATAATACTACAAATTAACTAAGGTGTTCAACCCCAACAGGTGGCCTCAGCTATTGATGTTAAATCGAGTGTTTTATATTGTACACTTAATTAGCTCGGAACCTAAGATGCGAAACAAATTTTTATCGCCTGCGAACGAAGTGAGAGTGGCCACAATGTTTTTGTTGAAGATTTATGTATAAATATATATATATATTTGTATATATTACAGTTTCTCGTCCCATCAACACCCTGAATTATCCAGAAAGGGGGCTCATCCGTCCACCCTTGTGTTTTAATAGAATTAATACAAAGCATCGAGCCAGGACTCGATCTTGGGACCTAGAGATTACCACTCCGATACTCTAACCAGTAAACTACAGCAGCTAAAAGCAACGCAAGCACACGAGATGCTTGTGCTGCAAGCTGCATTCTGGCAAATTATAAGATCTTCCAGGTTAATGACTATTCATATACACCTACGGCTCTGCCCTTGTATGTTTGCCAGAATGCAGCCGGCAGCACATGTACCTCGCGTGCTTGCGTTGCTTTTAGCTGCTGTAGTTTACTGGTTAGAGTATCGGAGTGGTAATCTCTAGATCCCCAGATCGAATCCTGGTTCGATGCTTTGTATTTATCTGCATATATATATATATAGAAAGAATCAAGGCAGGATTCGAACCGTGGACCTAGAGATTACCACTCCGCCAGTCTTACCACTAAGCCACAAACAGCTAAAAGCAATCAAGGTACTTAATTGTGTTGCCCGCTGCAGCAGCGCAAAGATATTAAGGCAGAGCCGTACGTGTATAAGGGAGCCCATCCTTCTACCCTGAATAATTAATAACCTGAAAGATTTCACAATTTCTCGTCCCATCAACACCTGGTATTATCCAAACAGGGGGCTCTCCGTCCGCCCTTGTGTTTAAATCGAATAAATACAAAGAATCGAGTCAGGATTCGATCCGGGGACCTAGAGATTACCACGCTGCCTTAATATCTTTGCGCTGATGCAGCGGGCAACACAAAAACCTTGCGTGCTTGAGTTGCTTTTAGCTGTTTGTGGCTTAGTGGTAAGAGTGGCGGCGTGGTATTCTCTAGGTCCCCGGATCGAGTCCTGACTCGATTCTTCCATATCAGGTATAAAATAAATGTACGAACACTATGCTTTTCGTTTTCAGCATTTAAATGCTTCCAGTTGCACCATTATCTTTGCTTCTATTAACAAAATAAAATGCAGCATGACACAACACAGATATGTACAATGCAGCATAGAGATAGTATCTACCATGGATAGCAGTGTGCTTGACTGCCCACTCAAACTCCGGCGTTGGCCTGACGATCCCTTGATAAAACATTGATAAAATCTTTTTCAGTCAGCAAAACGACCTCAAACAAAAAGTTAATTGTTCCTCACGATGCTAGAACTGTGTTTATCAAGTAAAAACGCAAATTCATAGCTAGATGTCAAAGGTGGGCGATTATCAGTGACATTTAGGACACCGAAATACCCTAGCATTGCCTGAAATTAGTCTTGCAATTTAACACTGATCAGTGCTCGTGTACTCCAGTTTCTTTCCAATAGATGCATTTTGTGTCTGTTAGAACAATTTATATTTTGTTTGAGGTCGCTATGTTGACGGGAAGAGATTTTATCGACGTTTATTAATTTACTACCCAACCATCACGGAGGGTTGGACAGTCAACTCTCGTTGGTCTATGTGTCTACTAAACTCATTCTCTCGTTATCCGCCACTTATCTATTGTAATTACAGCAAGGGAAGTACGGCGAGCGTTTTCCACATCAAGAATTACAGCCGCAGGGCGAGTGTCATCGTCCCAGTTTAAGCATTTGGGCTCGTCTTGCCAATGACCAATTTGCTTGTTAATGGCCAAGACTCGCTAGGCTCCTGAACGTCTGGAATTTCACTGGAGCCAGGCCATATTGAACGCCGACTTGCCATTGGGACGCTGGATTAACACCTTAGTAGGCTTTAGAGGCCCGTATAGTTTGCCTTAGCAAGGAATTAGTTCCAGAAGAGGCACCTGAATTGCTGTAGGCTAAGCAGGACCCGGCAAGGAAATTAGAGTTTTACGGCTGAGCGCCAAGCAAGTTTCGGGGAAAATTTTATATAGGCTCGGGGCCAAATTTATATAGGAAACCAGAGGCAGAAATTTTCCCATGCTTTTGTTACTACTAAGTGAAAAATGATAATTGATTACTGGTGTATCCAATATTCAGAATTGACAATTAAATTAAAGAATGATCAATGAAATGAAGAAATAATAGCGGTGGAATTGCATATAGATGTAAAATGAATTTTTTATCGCAGTAGTAATTTTACATTGGACGAACAATCATTAGTCAAATCTTGTCTCACTTTCAGAGCTGTTCATTATCGTATACACCTTATTTTTCGATGCAAGCACTTGTCACAGCGCAAAATTGTTTATTTATGATAATTTCCTAAAATTCATAGGCACACTACGCATATATTTTAAAATGGGAATACAGCAGAGACTGTTTAGAAATATAATTGATAATATGAAAAGTGTATGAAGGTTACGCGTGCAGATAAACATGGTGGTAAAATATTGAATAGATATGTACGTATTCACTTTCCTGCATTTAGAGGATTTACTTGACGGCCCGTGACCCGTTGGGTCATCACGATTGTCTTTGCATTCGCAAAAAATCAGGTGTTATTTAGCTGGGCATAGACCACCCGCTATTCGGCCGTCCTCTCCTACCCGTCAAGGAGCTGCCTGTACGGTTCACTATCAACAAATTCTTTCCTTCTCTAACGATTATTCAATACCCAGGCTGTAAGCAAAGTCAATTTATATGTTACGTGTTTCAGTTTTATTTCCTGTAGCCCCGTTGCATTTATCGTGCCCGTTTTTTGGGCTGAGCCACAGCTCATTTATTACAGTCTATAGTAAATGAAGTGGGCTGAGCTTAGTTTTACTTCCGGATCACAGAAACAATCGAATTAAAGAGCTAATCCATGGAAAGAATGCTGCTGTGCCCTAGTCCCTCGAATTTCTTCCCGTCTAAAAGCGTAGAAGCTGTGTCAAACAAGACACAAATAAACGTGACACAAGCAAACAAAGTTCACAGAGTTTAAGTATATAATATAGATTGTAAACCCTATATGATCACAGGTTCACATTAGATCTGTCATTGACATGGTTAATGCATGTATATATCTTGTAAGAAAATCGGAAAATAGCATGAAGATAACTACAGGAAGTAGAAAAAAGAAAGTATACTTAATATTATAGCTCACATTGATGCTGGGCTCAAAATATGAAGGAGCATAGCATCCTGATGTTCCTTGCCTTAATATGTATTGACATGAGGAAAAACTTATGGTTGGCATTAAGGTTCACAAATACACTATATATCGGCCAATATGATAGCCAAGGTTCTATTTTACACGATCAGGTCGCATACCCGTACTGTGCGTTGCGTATGAAGAAGCAGTACAATACAATATTTTACAAAGTCTATTCATTATAAATGTATTTCTCCATTTTATATGCTTATAGTTATATATTTTATTATTCATATATTTTAATATCTTCTTTGTTATAAAAAATGGGTAAAAAACACAGCCCAAACAGTTCCAAAAGCCAAAAAAATGGTATCCAAAGCACTGAAAGCCCTCAAACCCCTTGCAACCCCAAAGAGCCGTAGAGATCCTAAAAGCCCTATAGTCCCTAGCTCTTTAATACTGTATTTAGAAAATTGTGCCAGTATATCGTTACACCAGTAAGCAAACAATCAACAAACGAGCGATTTATTATACAGTGGACTACATCCTTTGGTATCATTGCATCATACAGCTTCTGATTTCTAAGCCAAAAGGGAATATCACAGAAACCATGTGACCACAATAATGCCTTTGCCTATGAGTAAAGAGTCATACAGTCAATACGGGAGCATTGAAGTTGTCTGCAATTAGCATTCTTTGAACTATGTAGTCTAGTCTGATGACGTTGAGAGTGGATTGACGTTGAGAGTGGATTGACGTTGAGAGTGGTTTGACGTTGGGAGAGGATTGACGCTGAGAGTGGATTGACGTTGGGAAAGGATTGACGTTGGGAGTGGATTGACGCTGAGAGTGGATTGACGTTTGGAGAGGATTGACGTTGGGAGTGGATTGACGTTGGGAGAGGATTGACGTTGGGAGTGGATTGACGTTGGGAGAGGATTGACGTTTGGAGAGGATTGACGTTGGGAGTGGATTGACGTTGGGAGAGGATTGACGCTGAGAGTGGATTGACGTTGGGAGAGGATTGACGTTGGGAGATGATTGACGCTGAGAGTGGATTGACGTTGGGAGAGGATTGACGTTGGGAGAGGATTGACGTTGGGAGTGGATTGACGTTGGGAGAGGATTGACGCTGAGAGTGGATTGACGTTGGGAGAGGATTGACGTTAGGAGAGGATTGACGTTGGGAGTGGATTGACGTTGGGAGAGGATTGACGTTGGGAGAGGATTGATGCTGAGAGTGGATTGACGTTGGGAGAGGATTCACATTAAGAGTGGATTGACGTTGGGAGAGGATTGACGTAGGGAGTGGATTGACGTTGGGAGAGGATTGACGTTGGGAGTGGACTAATTTTGGCAGTGGGTTAATCTTAAGAATTTATTAATTTTGAGAGTGGAATAATCTTGAGAGCTGATTAATTCTAGAATCGAATTAGTCTTGAAACTGGATCTAAAGGGTAGAATCGAATGTCCAGGACTAGCACGTGCACAGCGATACCTACTATTGTATGGTAGACATTGTCAGAGGAGCAGTATTAGCAGTTTCTGAATCGCGGTCAATGTGTTAAAGCAAATTATACGACCCTCAACTCAATAAACTTGATGAAGCCAAAACCGTACTTTTATAATTTATTAATTTGCTTATGTGAGCGAATTTCAGCAGGAGAATAATAATATTTGATAGCTACATCGCAGTAAAATGTTCACTTGGAGCCTGCCTGGCCTTCAGGGCGTTGTAATACACAGAATTACCTGTAATACTCCAGCTATGACACGCAGACCAACCTGTAACGCCCAGACTGAGCTGTAGTACTAGGTTTTAGGTCTATTCCCCGTCGGTCAATTCGCCGTCGGTCAATTCACTGTCGGTCAGTTCCCCGTCGGTCAATTCGCCGTCGGTCAATTCACTGTCGGTCAGTTCCCCGTCGGTCAATTCGCCGTCGGTCAATTCACTGTCGGTCAGTTCCCCGTCGGGTCAATTCACTGTCGGTCAGTTCCCCGTCGGTCAATTCGCCGTCGGTCAATTCACTGTCGGTCAATTCGCCGTCGGTCTTTTCGTCGTTTGGTGATTTCACCTTCATTTTAGAAACGCGGTCATGTCGTATTAGATGACCAAAATGTGCTAGTTTTATGGGAATTCTTGTAATTCAAGTTCCCGTAAGTGAATTTTAATTTATTTAATAAATAACTTGGTTTGGAATTTGTTATTCATTATACGTTAGTTGAATGTTTTTATCATTATTTCATGTTTAATAAAGACTAAGATCGGCAATGTTGTGTATCATTGCATTTATAGTTACTGTATTTTTAATTTTATTCCACCTTCTCTTATTATTACCATTTTTCCCCGGAAAGTTTTGCTGCTCGACTTGCTATATGGGCCAGAAGCTGAAACTGAAACTTTTCATAGTAATAATAACAGCACATCAGGTTGAGCGTGATTGGGTGTAATTTATGTATTATCAAGACATTCATGGTGTATCACTGCGAAATACCCTCACGGCGATATGACCTAACGGCGAAATGACCGACGACGAATAGACCGACGGCGAAATGACCAGCGGCGAAAACACCTATCACGGGAGTACTCTCTTATCTGTAATGCTCAAACTAACCTGTAGTACCCTGTTATCTGTAATGCTTAGACTGGCCTGTAGTACCCTGTTATCTGTAATGCTCAGACTGGCCTGTAGCTCTATGTTATCTATAATGTTCAAAATGACCTGTAGCACTCTGATATCTATAATGTTCAGAATGACCTGTAGTACTCTGTTATCTGCAATACTCAGAATGATCTGTAGCTCTCTGTTATCTGTAATACTCAGAATGACATGAGTGCTCTGTTATCTGTAATGCTCAAAATGACCTATAATAGCCAGACTCAACTGTCATACTCTGACCTGTATTCTGTCCTCAGGAAGATCAAGCTTGAGTGACAACATCTCCCTGGCGTACACGTCAGGGTAGTGAGCTCCCTTGAAGGCGCGGTCTAATTCTTCTAGCTGGAACGAGGTGAATATTGTCCTGATGAAAGAAACATAAAAATTCGTGTTACTAATTGGCTATCTTTTAAAGTTATGTTAATAATTGGAATGTTAGTCCAACATGAACTTAATAAAGCTTCGAGTTCTCTCAAGAACAGTTTTGATTGATAGTTACCTCCGCCAAGGAGGTCATGTTTTCGTCGTGTTTGTCTGTCTGTGTGTTTGTCTCTTTGTCTCTTTGTCTGTCACCAAGATAACTCAAAAAGTTATGAACCGATTTGGATTAAATTTGCAAGGATTGTTAGGTATGTTAGGAGGAACAGATGATTAACTTTTGGTGAAGATATGTCTATCCGTTTGTTTGTTTGTTTGTTTGTCTGCCTCATTTTTCTCGACGCTCTAACTCAAAAAGTTATAGATGGATTTTGATTAAATTAACAAGAGTTGTTATGTATATAACAAAGAGTAAATGACCAAATTTTGGTGATGATTCGCTTGTTCATTCGTTCGTTTGTCTCTGTTTTTATTTTTATGCTTGTTAGCACAATAACTCAAAAAATAATGAATGGATCTTTATGAAATTTATAGGAGTTGTTAGTAATGTTAAAAGACATAAATGATCAAATTTTGGTACAGATCGGTTTGTTCGTTTGTATGTTTGACTCATGTTAGTCATAACGTTTGTTAACAGTATAACTCAAAAAGTTATTGATGGATCTTCAAGAAAATTGGACAAACTGTTATTAATATAAAAAGGGACAAATGATTAGATTTTGGAGTTTATACACAAAAAATAATGGTTTCTGAGCCAATTTTAATTTTTTGCTACCGTTGCTTCACTTGGCGGAGGTATGCGCTCTCAGAGTGCTCTAGTTCTTTATGAAAAGTTTTAATCCAATTTTGGGGCCCTCATATCTCGGTAGGGAAAGGACGAACCAACCATCACCAAAATTTGGTCACTTGTGCCTTTCAATATTTCCACAAATTTCCGCAAATTTCAGTTTTTCATATTTTTTTGGGTTATTTTACAGACAAGCATAAAAAATGAAAATAGAGACAATTACACATTTGGACTGACAAATCATCACAAAAACTTGGAAACTTGCTTTCGTAACGTTTGTGACAATCCCTGCAAATTTCATGAAATTCCGTTCATAACTGCAAGAGATATGTAAAGAACAGGCAGACAGACAAAGAAATAAATAGCTGGATGGAAGATCACCAAAATTCGATCATCTGTTCCTCCTAATATTCCTAAAAAAATCCCAGTAAATTTCATAAAGATCCATCCATGACTGTTTTGAATTATCTTGATAGCAGACAAAGGGATATATAAACTACGATAAAAACATAACCTTAGCGAAAGCAAATATTACGTAATTTGCAGAGATTATGCGAGCAAAAGTGGATATGGAAGGGAGAGCCAGCATCTGCACATGGTAGTTTCCATCCTCACCATTAGTACTAGTAGACTGTCACAAACTACAATATAGTGTCGCATTTAGAAAACTATTTGACAAAGAGATGAAATNACTATAGCAGCACAAAGGGAGGCAACACCATTAATACCGGTAGATTATCATAAACCAAAACATGGCGATGCATCTAATAATGAATCATTGACAAACATTTAAAACAACTAGAGAAGCACATCTCGAAATCTTGATGACTTGTTCCTCATGTAACTCGTAGCAGTTGAAGTAAAGGTTACAGAGATCTGTCGAAACGCTTTGGAGTTACAGTCTGGAAAACAGGCGAACTGAGCAACAAATCATCGCAGAAATTCCACTATTTGTTCCTCGTATTATATGTAGCAGGTCCTGTCCCTTTCGTTGAGTGCAACCCCACAGAAGAGACCGTACAGGCATCGTGACGCCACACACGTGACGTGATGTGTGAAACGTCTCCTGGACTTCGTCTGAAGACCCACAAGGTAGGTAGCACGAAGAAACGTTAGTAACTTCTTGAGTTATGTGGCCAAGAAAACACAGACAGGCAAACAAACAAATAGTTGGACGAACTATCGCCAAAAGTACATCATCTGTTGCTCCTAGTATCACTAACAATTCTTATAAATTTAATAAAGATCTGCCCATAACTTTTTGACTTATATTAGTGACAGACCAGCTTCGACAAAAACATAACCTCCTAGGCGGAGGTGAAAGGTAAAAATAATAGGTAGGTAGTAGATATTAAAAGTGTGTAAAAATTGATGCAGAAAGGGAAACAATGCCATTTACCATTTATACTGATAGCTAGATTATCAAAATTTACTCGAGTGTTGCATCTAAAACTCGATCATTGAAAGTATCTTTTACAGGCAGTGATTATACAGCGAGACAGCGACTGCAAATGATTATGTAACCCACACCAAGGCATCCATATTATTTAATACTGGTAGAATAATACCTACGAATCGATAACTGCAAGAGTGCCTTTGAAAAAAACTGTGTAAAAAAGGGGAGGCGGCTACTATGCATAACAATATTCATCCACACCATTAATACTTGTAGACTATCACAGTCCGCTACATTGTTGCATCTAAAAATCGATCATTGAAAAAGCATCTTTAAAAAAATGGTAAAAAGGAGGAGGCCACAACTGTCGCAGCGCTCTCGTCTGCCTAACCGAATTAGAAGGGAGAGCTAACGACGCAGCTCGGCGGGCAGCCATTTGTTTAAAGTACACGAGTAATTTAACAGTAAAGAAACGCCGAATGGATGCCAGTCTCATCCGCTTGCACGAGACAAGAGATTTGTTAGGGCAAAGAGGAAGAAATTATTGATATTAGCTGTGAAAGTCGCTCTTGTGATGGAGGCGAAGGTTTGCATTGAGACGAGTATACGAAGGCGTGCTGAAAAAACATGGTTCTAGGTTAAAATGAAATGGAGAGAAAATGAAATTTTATTGGATGGCAGGCATAAGTCATGCTAATGATTAGAGGCATTTTATAACTAACAGAAGGAAAAGTGAATAAAAAGTATGATTGTAGATCTTGAACAATAGCAAAGAAAGATAAATCTGTATATGGACTACCTACTATATGTATTAGGTAGTCCATGATCTATAGTATTATAAGAAATAGAAAGAAACTACATAAAAATGTAACATGTCTGTAAATAAATATATACTCTTCCATAACTATCACAATGGAAAACAATTCTTCGCATATAAAAGTAATGTTACCTGAATGACCACTTCAAAGAAAAACCAAACTACATAAATAGTTCAGTCAGTCTGTAACAACACAGTATATTGGTTGCTTGCTTGGTTAGTTTGTTCGTTAGCCTCTCCGTCTCGATATCAAAGATTAGATAGGAGAAAATTCATCTTCTGGACAGCAAGATGGCGTTTGTCGAGCCAACCTTAATTCTGAAGCCTTAGTTTTAACGAAGTACCGCATAGAGGTAGCATTGCTATATATTGTACTTACTTACTTACCGTTGCGATTATGTTTTTCTTTTGAGCCCATGCAGCGCAGCCTGAATTCAAGATCCACAAACGAAAAGTGAAATGTTTCTAACAGCTGACAAAGAACAAAGCATGAAGCAAGCGAGATTTTGTTGATGTAGATAATTTTTTCCAATGTTTGTTGATGGCGCGGAGCACTAGTCTATGTATAATATAATTCTGACTGCGGCTTCATCCGACCATCCATACGTCCATCCATACCTCTATCCGAACCTCCCACCGATTCTGCACGTTGCGCTTTCAGTATAATATGTAGACAGGGGAAAATCAGAGGAACTACAGGAGGGTTTCAAGCTGCCGCCATATGCTCACAAGTGCAGGTGTGCTCGATTGGGCACCGAAATTAAGGGTACATTCAATTGGGTGCTGAAATTCATCCTTTGAGGCTTAACTTGTCCGAAACTTTGCCACCACCCGTAAAATAGAAATTCAGGGTTTGGCCCTTAATCAGTTAATCTTGAGACTTCCAAAAACTCAGTCTAGCTCAGAAAACTGGAGTCTTTAGCCTTCATGACGCTAAGAGGTCGCTTCTAGCACTTGCAACACTATTCGAAATGAAACAGCCAGAGTTTCGATGGCATAATTTTGGTCCTGACAGATGTGGGGACGGACTTGGAATTTTAACACATCGTAGCTAAATTACAGGCCCATGCAGGCCAAATAAAGGATGACGCTTCCGTTCTGCGCTACTGCCGCAGCCTCGACTACTTCCGCAAATAAATTATCCTATTTCGATTATTCCCTGCGAAGGAAAGTTCCGGCTGTACAGTGCCATGGTACCATTGAGGTGCAGAATGCCACACATGAAGTGACTTGCAAGGCAGTTACAATTTGCAGAGGTGAGAGCCTGGGGCTATAGTTGCGGTCCAGCTACAATTGCAAAAACAGAGGATGTAGCTACCGGCTTTTTTTTAATATTGTGGCTAAACCACAAATGGCCGCATGTGCCCGCCTCTGACAGTTTATCACACGTAAAAATTGGTATAAAACCCACCTGGAGGGGGAAATGATAATTTTATTCCCCAATGATTTTTCAGAATCTCACTGGTTTCACTTTTGATTTTCGTTTTGATCTTCATTACGAGAAACTGCAAGTAAGATAATCAAATTTCTGAGCAACGGTACAATGTAGCTGATTCTCACTAAGGATTTAGATTAGCTTAGACAGCTGGCAATAGATAGACCAAGAGGCATATTCCTCTAGAGAGCAGCCGAGACTTACGTTCTAACCCTCTATGAGGTATTACCATAATGTCAAAATCATTTCGATATCTAAGGAGAATAACTTCAGACAATGAAATGATCGTTCGAGTATGATTAGCTGCAGCAGAACCACGGGGACTCAAGAGATGTTAAGTTAGTTGGGGTATGAAGATAATGGGTTTGGGTGGCTAAACATTTGGCCGTTGGGTCATTCCACTGTGACGATCATTGCATTCGGAGCATACCTATTGCCAAACTTTAGCCTATAACCTTAAAAGTTGTATAATTCGCCTGATATGGTTTTCACCATAATAGTACCCAAGGATTATGAGACTAACCCAGGGGGGGGGGGGCAAGCTGTAGTGCATCATGGGAAATGGCTTTGTGACGTCATAGAAACCTAGTACGTTCATCAGTAGCTATTTTGCATTGTTTCTGCATTATTCATTTGGGCCTCCAGGGTCCTACATGTCCTACAATCTTCATAGTTGCACGAAAATGTGTATCTAAGCATCTATGAACTTTTTTTTAGCTCTCCGAAGGAAAACTTTTTAGAGAACGTTGGTTAAAAGGCGTGTAAAAGAGCAGATGAATTCAACCGGCAAATGCCCGCATGTGTCAGAAACACTTTTAGAGCCAAGTTTATCGTCTTTGAAGTGCAATAAATCAAGTGAGTTTTTTTTAGAGTAACATGACATTCTGAAGATGGATTTATTTAAGTGAATGCCTCATTGTTTTCGATTTATTTTCGTCTTCTACCAATGAACTGATATCCTCTATAACTTCAAACCGCCGCTACAAAAATTGGCTCAGATGCGATCGATTGAACGCCGAAATAAAAAACCTTTTGAACAAGATTTCTAAGAACAGCATTAAAGGACCAAACAAAAAGTTACTTTCCTTCCGGCGAGGTAATGTTAAAGCAAATGTCTATAAGTCTATATATAATACTCAGAAGTCATACAATTGCTCGGTATAATTAGGAAAAAACATCTGCTGCTAAACGTTGCGCGCGTTACAGCAGTAGAACAGTAGGGTGGCGTCCGACTCGCGTTAACTAATTTGCAAAAAAAAAAAAAATACCTAACCGTATTCCACATACCTAAACTGTCTTACGAAATGATGTTGGTAAAACTAGCTACTGCTAAATCCGTATATTTTCCAATGATGCTGTAGTTTCTACAAATAGGAGAGGCGGATATGTTAACAACGCGTACGCGACGGCACAGCTTAGGGTAACATTTTACAAAGACTCTCCGACCGGGTGCATGCCTCTTACGGAAAAATCAACCTAAATAATAATAAAACTTTATTCTGCAGTGAGCTAAAAAAGTTCATAGATGCTTTGATATATATTTTTGTGCAACTATAGAGATTCTAGGACATGTAGGACACTCTGGAGGCCCAAATGAAATGATGAAGAAACAATGCAAAATAGCTACTGATAAACGTACTAAGATTTTATGACGTCACAACGCCATTTCCCATGATGCACTACAGCCTGGTTTCGCCCCCTGGGTTAACCTGTAAAGTGTCATAATCTTTGAATAGTACCAGTGTCTAATACTGCTAATGGAACTATCCCAACTTTCTGCGATTATTGTTGCTTTAGATACATACTTTTAAAGTGGCCTTGACGATCGTTACATAGATGCAACCTTGAGTTCGACCTAGTGCTACAAAACTCTCTGAAAGTACAAACAAATATCTGAATACTTTATATGGGAGTTATAGATGAAGAATTAGGCTATTCAAAGGATGTTTGTTACGTGCAATTACCATTTTCCCTCAGAAGCCAAAGAAGCGCTGTGACAATCGTTACAAAAATATTGTGACGATCTTTGCACTGCGAATTTCTTACCAAAAATAATATAAATATAGCAATTAAACAATCTTTAGGTAGTCCTAGAGTCTTATAACGCATTTTAGCAATAATGTTGTTATATGTGAATATGCAATATACATGACATGCAGTATACTTACCAATAATTATTTCAACTGACTATTAAATATTTATAATTGGCATCCAAGTGCAATCACTATGTAACATCGTTTTGAAGCATAATGTTTACTTAGTACTATGGAAAATTATGAGTTGAATCTGTTTCATTTCACTGACCGTATTACGGTTTTTTTTACAAATTTGTTCATCTTTAGCAGAGTGTTGCAAATATTTGGTTTAATATTTTTCTGGTTTTTTTTTCAGATTCTTAAAGTAGAGGTCTTCAGCTTTAATTTGGTATATATAAAAGTTACTTATTGTGAATTTTCAATTTTTAGCCTCAGGTTGACATCAGCGTGGAATGACACCATTACAAGTTGGTGAGTCCTGTAGCAGGAGTTCTTAGCTGTAGAGGGTGTTAATCCTAGTTGATTGTAATACAATTTTTGAACGTTTTAACTGTCTGTGCACCTACAGTTTTGGAAAAGGGTCTGTTCAAAATGTTCATTATGAAGTACGGGAAACAAAGCTGACTTAGAGTATTTACTTGATCTTTACAATTGAGTTTTCAGCCGTTGCTTCGGAGGCGATAGTCAACGTCTCAATCAAAAATCCAGCATCCCAAACATTGGGAGCGACATTCCTAAATGTAATACCTACGAATTTGCAGAAAAAGTTAAAAATTTTATCCTGAATGAAATTTTTTAACAGACGTTGATGAATGTTTTTTGCAACATGGGAAGAAGATTACCAAACATTGATAAACGATTAAAAATTATACGTTATAGAATAAAGGAAAAAAATCCAAGCAATTATGCAAAGTACCTATAGTCTATTTAGTGTAATTGAAGTCAAGGTTATTAGGTTGGACATAGCTGAAGTTTTCCACTGCACTCTCAGGAAAAGCTAGGGTTCTGATTGTAGAACAAAGGTCAAAGTGCTGCCCTCAATGTTGGTAATATAGGGAATTTAATTTGATGAACATACCAATTGATATATTTCAATACCTATACATATAGAAAGACAGACTACGTATGTCCGTACTATCTAACTCAAAATACTCATGCGACGAAAAAAAAGTTGTGATATTTTTGGAAAAAAGAGATGAGAGATTGTTTAAACCTATTATCGACAGATGGAATAGATGTGGTTGCTATTTTGTGAAACCATCGGTGAAAAAATATATGGCAAACAAGAGTATGAAACTGTACAAGGTCAAGGTGCCTATGAACTGAAAAAATAGGGGTTATAACAACATATGATGTTAACTTAGTAGAGGCAATAATGGCCAACAGATGACACTAATTATCTTGCGGCATTAATAACAGTAGGATAAATAATGAAAATAAGTGTAATAATGCTGAAAACGTGTCATTATTCCATCGGAAAAACAAGAACATATGAAATAATATTTCTTAGACCCACCTGTGTCTTCGTCTTTTCTTCTTTTTCCGTGACATGACTGTCCCACAGTCGGAGGGGGCGCTGCTCCCTAAGAAGCTGTCAAGCACACACCCTGCAATGGCAGCAATAAACAGGTTATGTAGGAGTCAGAAGAAATATTTGGAACACCTAATATTCTTATTACATTTCGTATTTCCTCACTCCTTTGCGTCGCTGAACATCCTGGAGAGCTCGTTATTACCGTTCCTATTACCTCTAATCCTTAGCTTTCCAAATTACACCGCAATTTTTAATGAGTTTCTGTTAAAAAATACACACAGTTTTTTCGTTTTACCGGTGAAAAAGTCCATTTGAGTCTTTTCGATAGTTCTATCCCAAAAAAACTATGTTTTTATACCAAAGAAAAACTGTCAACTCATTCTTTCGTAAGTTAATCTTTCTCCTAGGAATAAAACTATTTGAGATATTGGACATACTTCATATTTCTTTCTAAAATTATATCGGATACATACGACATACAAAATCATATTTCCAGGTCCTCTACAGAGGTGAATGACGTATTTGATCTCATATACCAAAGATGAAAGATGCATGAAGTGAAGCATATATTTTGGCTAAATAGTTATCTAGCGATTATCTTCAATGTTGCGCCAATGGTAGCAGAGAAAGGGAAGGATTTTCGGGAATTTTGCAGTTTAAAGACGCGTCGATATTTCGAAAACGAAGTGTCCAATCGCAAAATTACCTCGAATGCAATGTGTTTAGAATACATTTTTACATATGCCATGCAAACTTTAGAACGAGGGAGCACTAGAAATGTATATTCTCTAATTAATTATAAGCGGGTGTTGGCCATTTAGCCGACATCACCGCAACGTCAGCCCCGGCCAAACGAGCCGAACCTTACCTTGCCTTACCTAACCTGACCCGACGTTATTTGGCTTAACCAAACGTAACCTAACATTCCCTAACCTTACCTAACCTAACCTTACCTAACAAAACCATACCTAGCCTAACCGTACCCAACTTAACCTAAACCGATTGTTCTGAAATTTGCATGACATAAGTTAAATGGAATTCTAAACACTTTTCATTCATGGTAATTCTTCGATTGAACCCTTCGTTTCCGAAAAAAAAATATATATATCGACTCGTCTTTAAACTGCAAAAATGTCGGATTTTTTAGGTATAGATATTTAGTTTCAAACTCTTGAAGCATTTATACCTAATCTACGTCTTTCGGCAACCCGTTTTATACATGTCTCACTTATGGGAGTTTACTGTTTCCCTTGGACCACTGACAGCAGCAAACGAAAAACATATACAATAATCAGAATCATTTGAACGTCAATCATTGAAGATCTTTTACTTTAAAGTTCCATCAGCGCTTTCACGTAACGTCAGTTCCGCATCAGCGTTTTCGCATGTTGTGGTTTTCTTTTGGGTCAATGAGAATGAAGAAAAAAAAAAGGTCTACTGTGTTTTATTTTGAAGATTCCTGAAGAGCTTCCTCGTGGCTTCAGTTGCGTAGAGGCACGAAGCCACTGCAGCTCATTCCAAGTTTTTTTGCTGGCTGCTCCCCATTTAGGACCCTCAGTGCCCCCCACTCAGGGTCTGCTGGTCAATTAGTGCTGGCAGGTGGCTGTGACAGGCGCCTGGGCCCTCACACGCTCGCAATCATGCGCCAAATTGCTTGATTAGTGCGAGAAAGGCGGCCATAATGGACGC
>LQNS02000137.1:9753200-9763971 GCA_001587735.2 Parhyale hawaiensis | reverse complement strand
GATTGCCAACAAATGGCGTGAAAATGTTTACCGTCAGTTCAGTTCACTCCGCTAGTGCCGTTAGTTAACCGTCCGACGTATCATTATATCTGGAGAGAATTATAATTCAAAATCGTTTGCAAGTGTGTGTTATTTATATTTAAATGGGCAAATAAAAACATTCGGACGAAAAGATGGCGATACTTGTTCTTTTGAATAGCGTGTGGCATCGACATGAGAGAGGGAGTGTTTGCTGCTCGGAATATAGAGATATGTATACTTATAACGCTGAGACCGGCAAATCACATCCATCCGCTTGACAATTGGATTTTCTTGCTAAGATAAGCCCTTTAATGTTTTAATATAATAAATTCAAAGCTAAACTTCTTGAATTTGTACTTAAAAATTACTTTTAGAGCTTTCAAGTCTCGTCCCACCTTATTTACCTTCAAGTGAGACTTTTCGGTAGCAATGCAGCGACAAAAATCATGGAGAGTTGAGGGCGATGTGACTTACTATTGCTTCGCTGGTAATTGTTCCTTTATCAATGCTCTGCTACGCTATAATTTAGTTGAGAGATTATATACTGTATTAACTTACACTCCTACGTTAATAGTGAGCAAAGTGTTCTCTACACCGTCTATCAAAGTAATCAAACCAAATTCAACTTTCAATTGCGACATGATTTTGGCGCTGTATCCTAATTGTTTTTTAAAACGTGTTCTTTTGCTATGAATTTTGACCGTGGAGTGCACTAGTATATAAAACAGTAATGTGGTTACGAAGAACAACCTATGTCAATGTAATGCCGAAGAAGTAGCTATGTTGCTGTACTTGATTCCTTCGTCGTTGAGCTCATTTATTTGACATTCTATTACTTTATTTCGCACTAACGGATATTTGCACGGTGAAGTTAAGAGCTGTGACTGTGTGAAAATGATTACAATTGTTTCTCCTCCATGTAAGCCCTCGCTCACGGTATTTATAAAGCAAGTGACGGGTCGGAAAGAATGAACACGGACTGGAGTCTATCTCCCCACGTGACGTCACAGCTGAGATGCAGTGGCGGGACTGGCAACCCGACCTGCGCGTGAGTCAACCTGTTAACGTAGTTCAGCCATGTATATAGCTATCACATCAAAGAGAGCAGGATAACGATGGGCTACTGATCAATATTCACAGGTCCGGTAGTCATGCAAAAAAAAGTATTGGACATGGTGACAACAAAATTGAATGCATAAGATTATGATCGGCTAAATTATCTATAAACAGTGGAAAACAGAACTTAGAGACGTGCATAAATATAGGATAAGAGTACAAGAAGTACCGCTATATGCAAGATTCACAAGTGAGAGAGACTAAGAGTCCGCTAGATGAGGTGTGTAATGCTAGACGCAGCTCGTCAGGCGGACTTTAGATTAGACGGGTAGATTAAATTACACGAGCACTACCATTATGTCAAACGAAAGTAGGTGAAAACATTAATTTATGGTGGAATTTCCATGGGTCCCGCTAGTTCATCATTAATATGGAAAAGCTCAGTGAACACTGTATCCTGGATAGGGTTTGGCTGTACTTTTATTTAAGAAAAATATTCTGTGACTAGAAATGGTAAAAAAATCATTTCCGGCAATGTGCTTAGTGACCCAGCGGATCACCTATAGAATTAACTTTTCTTTAAAGCTGGGAAATATACGTAGAGACAATACACATTTGTAAATGCCCTATGTTTCAGAATGAGATTTTTTGCGTCAAACGATAGCGCATTTGACTTTGAGTTTCATTACATTTGATTCAGTTCCATATTATTAATATAAACTGTCATGTGAACAAAACTGAGCGTTTTTGAAGTCAGTTACTCATGTATGGGCTTTGTAACGCGTATGGAGAAGGAAAAATGCTTCCAAGTACCGCCCGCCGTTTGTTTTTGCCCTGAAAGATTGAAGCTGAAGGACATATGTTAGTGTTACACTCCAGTGGACCGCTTGTGTTTGATAAGGAACACTTGAACCAGCCAGACAAGTGGCAAATTGGCGAAAGAGATGAACGGTGGTAAAAAAAAAAAAACGCGGTGAACCACCAACACCCTGTAAGCAAGATTCAAACACTTGGCACATGTGAAAATGTTCACGATTTAATCATCCATCCAATCTACTTCTAATACAAATCAGACAAAATTATGGCAAAATTATGGAGTTCTTCATTATTCATGCCCATGGTAGTGATTCTTCATTATCGTAGAGGCTGCAGTGCACACTCTTGCTTCATCTGCGATTTTAAGTAAAAGGGCTGCTTTAATTCCACCGTTTTCACTTGATTCAATTTTCTCATTTAGTGAAGATGCACTGAAAATTAAGATTTATCTTCGACTTAGTGAAGAACTGTCGTGAGAGGAAGCATAGGGGGAGACATGTAGGCCCTCGCCAGTGGGACCTAGAAGTTAGAGGCGGAAGCTTTGACATCTTTAAATACTCTTTCACATTTTATGAAGATCCGTTCAGAACATTTCGAGATTTGTTACTGAAAACATAAAAGAACACTAGAGCACTCTGAGACAGCATACCTCCACCGGTCACGAAAAATTCAAATTGGTGTTGAAACCATGATTTTCTTTGTAGCAACACCAAAATCTAATCATTTGTGCCCTCTGATAGTGTTAACCCTTTCTGCAGGTTTCTTGACGATCCATTGATGACCTTTTGAGTTATGCTGCTAATAAACATTATGACAAACATAAGTCAAGCAAACGAACCAACCGATCTGCGCCAAAATTTAATAATTTATTAGTAACAATAATAATTTAACATTACTAACAACTCCTGTAAATTTCATAAAAAATCCATTGAGAACTTTTTGAGTTATTGGGCTAACAAGCACAAAATCAAACACCGCAACAAACACACGAACGAACAACAAACAGATCATCATGAAAATTTGTCATTTTTTCTTCGTAATACACTTAACAACTTATGTAAATTTCATGAAAATCTGTCCATAACATTTTGCGTTTTAGCATTAATAAAACAGTCTGTCTGTCTCTTTGTCTGCCTGTCTGTCACCAAGATAACTCAAAGAGTTATGGTCGGATCTTTACGAATTTTTAAGGACTGCTAGGAATGTTAGGAGGAACAGAGGATCAACATTTGGTTAAGATCCGTTGAACCGTTTTTTTTTATTAGTTTATCTGCCTCATTTTTCACGGTAGCGTAACTCAGAGAGTTATGGGGCGATTTTTTTTACGAAATTACAAAGAGCAAGTGATCAAATTTTATGTCGGTGTGTCAGTCCATTTGTTTGTCTGTATCTTTGTTTTTATGTTTGTTACTAACGTAACTCAAGAAGTTGTGAACGGATCTTCGTGATATTTTCAAGAACTGTTATGCAAGTTAAAAGGCACAAATGGTTACATTTTGGTAATGATCGGTTTGTCCGTTTCAGTATTTCCCTATCATTTACTAAAATATTTGTAAAAGTATCATTCAAGACATTATGCATGGATCTTCATGAAATTTGCACGATTTGTCAGAAATATTGAAAGGCACAAATGACCAAATTTTTAAGATATCGGTTTGACTGATGTTTTGCAAAATAATTGTGAATGGATCTTAAAGAAAACTGCAGAAACTGTTATTTAATTGTGGTAAGAGGCACAAATTATCAGATTTTGCTGATGATAAAAAAGAAACTGCAATTTCATGACTAATTTGAATTTAATAGGTATAGCCTTTCTTGGAGGTGGCAAGCACTCTCAGAGTACTCTAGTTATTATCTAAATTGCCAGTAACGAAAATACATTGGTATTCATAACATTATTTTAATACTTTCATATACTGACCCCTCTTGGTCCGAGGGAGTTGAAATTTATATGCTTGAAGCAAAGCGTATGACCATGGCACAAGCTAGTAAAAAGAAACACTATCGTCATCTTTTCGGCCCAATGAGTAGATGTGCAATTTAAATAGCACACACACTTGCAAAGAATTTTGAGTTATATTTTATAAATCACTCCAGATATCAAATATATCCGAAAGTTAACTTACAGCACTTGCGGAGTAAGCTGAACTGACGGTAAACATTTTTACACCATTTCTTGTCAATCTGAAAGCTGTGTTTAAAAGAGTTTAACATAACATTCGGGTGAAAAGATGACGATACTCGTTCTTTTGACTAGCGTGTGGCATCGGTACTGGTTTCACACATGGTTCAGAAGCAGGTCGACCTATTACTCCACTGTATCCAGGATACGCCCATACAGGAGGTTTTATTACCTCCGCCAGAGAAGTTATGTTTTATTCAAGTTTGTCTGTCTGTCTATTTGTCTGTTTTTCAGCAAGATAACTCAAAAAGTTATACACGGATTTCAACGAAATTTACTGGAATTGTTGGGTAGGTTTGTTTGGAGGAACATGATTAACTTTTGGTAAAGATCCGTTCACTCGTTTGTTTGTTTGTTTCTTCGTTTGTTTGTCTGCCTCATTTTCCTTATTGCCATAACTCAAAATGTTAGGGAGAGATTTTGTGAAATTTTCATGAGTTGTTCGGCATATTACGCAGAGTGAATGACCAAATTTTTCTGATCTCTTTGTTCGCTTGTTTGTTGCTGTGTTTGATTTTATGCTTGTAAGCATAATAGCTCAAAAAGTTATGAATGGATCTTTATGAAATTTACAGGAACTGTTGTTAATGTTAATAGACACAATTGACAAAATTTTGGTGATGATCGGTTGGGTCCGCTTGTGTGTTTGACTAATATTTGTCAGAATGTTCGTTTGCAGCATAACTCAAAATGTTATGAACGGACCTTCAAAAATTGCAGAAACTTTTATTTCTGTTAAAGGGCACAAATGATTAGTATTCGGTGTAGATGCAAGGAAAATCATGGTTTCAGAACCAATTTTAATTTATTGTTGCCGCTCCTTGCTTGACGGAGGTATGAGCTCTAGTTACCTCCGCCAAAGAGGTTATGTTTTTGTCGTGTTTGTCTGTATGTTTATCTATCTGTTTGTCACCAAGATTGCTGGAAACTTTATGGATGGATCTTTATGAAATTTACAGGAATTGTTAGGCACATGAACAGTAATAGATGATTAACCTTTGGCGCAAATCCATTCTTCTGTTTGTATGTTTGTTTGTTTATTTGTATGTCTGCCTGTTTTTTAGTAACACTACTCAAGGATTTATTGACAGATTTTCATGAAATTTACATGAGTTGTTAGGTATATTACGAAGAGCAAATGACCAAAGTGTTCTGATGATCTTTTTGTTCGTTCGTTTGTTTGTTGCTGTACTTGATTTTATGCTTGTTAGCACAATAACTCAAAAATTTATGGATAATTTTTTATAAAACTTACAGAAATTGTTATTAATACTAAAAGACATATAAATGAGTCAATTTTGGTGATGATTGGTTGGTCCGTTTGTGTGTTTGACTTATGTTTATCAAAATGTTTCTTAGCAGCATAACTCAAAAAGTTATGAACGGATCTTTCAAGAAAATTGCAGAAACTGTTAATAGTTAATACCATCAAAAGACACAAATAATTAGATGTTGGCGTTGATGCAAAGAATATCATGGTTTCAGAACCAATTTGAATTTTTCGTTACCGTTGCCTTGCTTGGCGGAGGTATACGCTCTTTGATCGAGTGCTCTAGTTTAACATTTTTTCCTGCGCTATTTTTTTATCTCTGTCGAGGAACTAATGATTTTGTCGAATTTGTCTGCCTGTCTCTTTGTCTGTCACCAAGATAATTCAAGAAATTACGGACGGATCTTTAAAACATTTACAGGGTTTGTTGCTTATTTTAGGAGGGACAGATGATTACCTTTTGTTGAAGATCCTTTCAACAGTTTCCTTGTTTTTTTGTCTTTCTCGTTTTTCTGGGAACCGTAATTCAACAAGTGAAGAACGGATTTCCATCAAATTTACAGGAATTGTTAGAAATGTCAAACGACACAAACGACCAAGTTTTGGCGATGATCGATTCGTCTGTTTGTGTTTGACGAACGGTTGTGTTATGCTGCGGACACAGTAGGCATTTACACAGACAACTTGCGAGACTCGGACGTCATTTATGCCACGGTATCTATGCTACCGATTTTATGAATGTATTGAAACGGCCCGCACGCTGCACATCCGAGCAACCAGTTGGGAATAGAAATGTATATGTTTCCTCGGCATTAGAAAATCACATAAACTGTTAATAATGTCATGAGGCACAAGTGAAAAAATTTTGATTTAGATAACAGGGAAATGCAAGTTTCAGTAAAAATTTGACTTTTTCGTCAACATTGACTTGCTTGGCAAAGGTATGCGCTGTCACAGTGCTGTACTATAGTTTGTTTATTTGATTATATTTATCTGTCTATTTTCTATCATATAATACTTTAAGAAAATAGATAGGCGTAAATTAGCCAACGTTATAGGGTATGGCCATCCTGTCACACTTCGTTGAATCATACATCTTAAAGCACTTCTTGGTTTACCAACATCGAAATCCAATCAATGAAAATTTATCAGCATCTCAACACTCTCATGTATCTTGATTTGGCTCTTCTGATCCTTTTCACATCCAAACTTCAGCTACTCTACACTCATGTGCGCTCCAGCTCAAACCCAGTGCATGATCAACGGAGCACTGAAGGAGATAGTCAGCAGCCTACTGCGGGCTGGTAAAGAACACGACAATAAATTCACTTTTACCTATTTTTTATTTCATCATTTGGCAAAACAGCTTTTCACTTGAACTAACAGCTCCGATTTCCATGGCATCATCGAGTATCTTGGATACCGAGCTCAATTTATTTTAGAAGTGACGCCAGACTACCGGCTACAAAACAATTCCTTTCCAGCATTTCACTATTTCACTATCATGAAAAGGTTTAAGTTGTTTAGCAGGATTAGGTCTAACTGCTCGTCTCATACCTTCCTTCAAGTCGCTAACTTCAGTACACCCTACATAAAGCATATTAGTAACTCGAACGCTTCGTGGAATAAGACCATCACCCGGGGTGGGAGCATGTTCAACACCGTCATTTTTTATGGCCAGCTTACTCTAGAGTTTTAGCATTTCTTTATATCACAGTTAACCTACCGGACTATCTGAATAACATTACAATAATGGCTCAACTCCTTCTGCCTCTTTCTGGGTGGAGTGACACATTCAAAACCGTCATTTTTTGATGGCCAGCTAACTCAAGTTTTTTTGCCATTTTTCACATCTCAGTCAAATTACCTGACTGTTTCAAAAAATATTATTATGACTCAAATCCTTCTGCCTTTTTTGGATGGACACACAACAAAATCCATTGCCGTCATTTTTTATGGCCAGCTAATTCTAGTTTTTTGGCATTGGTCACATCTAGGTCAATCCACCAATCTCCATGCAAATATTATGAACATTGCTAAACTCCTTCTCCCTTTTTTGAGAGGACAGACAAACACATATACAATTACACTTAAATCTTCAACGAAAACATTATCACCTCTTCTCTTCGAACCGGGTGAAAATAAAAATGTGATCATTTGAGAAGTGCCATGATGAATTCTTTGCTGTGAATTTTGACAGCCCGGCACTCTAAGGGACAAATAAACAGATAATTACACCCTTGGTCTTCACTATACAGCAAATTCTCTATAGTTATTCTGTACGTACCACCCGTATTCTGGATGCACATTATTGCATCTATATATTCCTCTTATTTCTTGACGCATTTTATGAATTTCAGATAAGTATATTTAGACAAATACATATATAAAAACACGCCGATAAACATACAAGTGTGTGACGTCAAAGTAAGCATCCTCAAATAACTGCTGCAACGCTGAATCAAGTAAGGAAAATAATTATGCAGTATGTTTAATAAATAAGTATATGATTGGTATATCACACACAATGTCTATAGGAGTGACATCGCTGATAAAGTTTCGGTAGGATGCAGATAGAAGCAGCAAGTTCACACAGAAAGGGAAGAGCTGAGTTAATTCTACAAGTCACATCAAGAAGAAGCGGAATAGATCTCTTGTCGTACAACATTTGTTACATTTCTCTACGGCCCATGATTCAAAATAGAGATATGTGTATTTTTCATTAATTCCATTCGGCTTCTGATTAAAAAACATGGCCATTTCTTGCATATTTATACACACTAAAAATATATAGAAATATTATTACATCTCCATATGGCCCCGATAAAAAAAAACTGTTTCCTATATATTTATTACGATTCCTGATTAAAAATAAAGCTGTTTCCCATTTCCTGCGCCCCTGGCGCTTTCAAGCGTCATTTTACACGGTACAATGGAGAGCAACGGTCGGACAGCCCGGCACCTAAATATGAGCTGCTATATGTACATACTGACGCTCCCCCTGTACCTCATCGACCGTCATCGGGACCAATCGATCGGTGGTCTTTTGTAAGCAGCCTGTTCCCTTCAGCATTTCTTGCTTCTTTCCCCGGCCCCATGCTGTACAGCAGCATTGGGCCAACCGATCGCACAGGTCTCGTATTTTGGTGCGGATGTTGGGCGATTCTTTCGAAGAAATCCTTCAGTCAAAACAGCTCATTGTTTTCGGCAGTTTTGGCTGCGGATTGTCATAGGCTATACAAACCACACGTCAATCAGACCGACCACTGGTATGGGAACATTGGGTCATGTTCATGAAAACTAAACTGAGGAATTTGTCTTGGAATTTACCACTTAAATAGGTCTCCCGACGATATGTAATGAATTCAGAGTATTCAACAACCATAATCACAAAGGAACATCGTTAGGAATTAAGAAGTAACTAGCAAACTTTTACTTGTATCGAGTCTTACCAATGAATTCTAACATTGAGTTTGCTCGGCCGAAACTACACATTGAACACAGAATCATAGAATTTCTATTGCAATTAACAATAATAGATGCTTTGGAATTAGTTTTACCTATTAAGTGCATAGAGAGTACCGAATGCTGCTGGTGAATTCTAAGCTCGAACATAGTTGCTTTAGACTTCAGCACTGACTGAAAATTTAAAACCTATTTAGGAATTTTTACTGTCAATAACCTTTATTACTATTATTGGTTTTCCTACCATATAATAGACGCTTCAATAGTGCGAGGAAATGTTCTACTTGGGATGTGTTGTTAACCTCGTACAGTGCCACCGCCAGATACTATGAATTAGTCTACCTATGATACATATATATGCATCAATATGTATGAAATCGTACAATATCAACGTTTTTATAGCAAGCAAAGGTACTAAAACAATTTCCCGGCCTAATTTAGATACGCAGTAATAAAGAAAAACTCTTTCGGTATCCTGTGAGATTTGTGGCATTCTTCTACTAGCAGAAACTCAGTAAAACACAATGATAATTTTCCTTAACTTAAATGGGTAGGTACAAAAGAAAAGCAGTTTCGGCATCTTGGGAATCTCGTGGCGTTCATCTCACCTCAGAAGGCGCCACTGCGAGGGTTTCCCTCAGCTTTGGTAGAGTTTTACCCCTGCAGTCTCTAATTTGCCACTAACTTCGTTACGAAACACGCCAGCTTATGAGATTGCTGGCATGCTGCGAGTCGAAGCCAAGCTGGTTGTGGCGTGCGCGTGGACGGTGCCATGGATGGTTAGGAGCATGCGCGTGGACGGTGGAAAAGGTGGTTTGGAACATGCGTGTGGGCGGTGTAAAAGATGGTGTGGGACATGCATGTGGACGATGTAAAAGATGGTGTGGGACATGCGTGTGGACGATGTAAAAGATGGTTTAGAACATGCGCGTGGACGGTGTAAAAGATGGTTTGGAACAGGCGTGTGGACGGTGTAAAAGATGGTGTGGGACATGCGTGTGGACGGTGTAAAATATGGTGTGGGACATGCGTGTGGACGATGTAAAAAATGGTTTGGAACCTGCGCGTGAACGGCGCAAATATAGGCTGGGCTAAGAACTTGAGAGTGTATGGCGCAACTGATAGTTGAGAACATGCACGTGGATGGTGCAAAGGATGGTTGAGAACATACACGTGAATGTGCAACGGATGATCGGAAATATTCGTGGGCTGGGAAAGTAGGGATGTTGATAATAAGAACTGTATAGCAATGATGATATTATGTTGCCTCGTGCGCTGGGCTGTTGCTAATAATGTTTCAAGATTGAACCTACCTACTTAATTTTATCCAACAAACGAATAAACTTCGGCAAAAGAAAGTAATTATACAACTTTACTCAAGATAAAAAACGTGCATTACATTTTGGATAAATCATTTTTTTTAACTAATTAACTGTGAAACCAAATGGGTCGTCTGACTGCACGAGTGGTGTTAAGACGACATGCGCTGCTGTTAGCCTTAATTTTTTTAATCCATGAAATGGCTTCATGGTGTAGACATGGTGTAGACATGGTGTAGACATGGTGTAGACATGGTGTAGTATAGACATCTTCTACACTAACATCTACCTAATTAATCGCAGTCACTACAATGCAGAAATGAGTAGTTATGAAAACGCAATAATTCGAAAATAATCCCACTGATTATAGTAAAAATTGAAAATTGTACTCACTTCAGTTATAAAAAAACACACACATTGCGGATTTTTTATTGACTTTTTATGGGAATTTTTTCAAACAGGCACATTTTTCCCTGGAAAATTAAACAAAGCAAAGCTGGAGCAGGCCGCCCCACCGCAAATTCGCCCCAAAATAGACTAGCTGGCAACCAGGCACATCGATAATTTAAAATATGGCCCGCAGGAGCTTTTTGTGGATGTTGTGGGGAGCCCAAGGGGGGGAGGTGGTTGTGGGGGGAGGGG
>LQNS02000137.1:9699341-9720664 GCA_001587735.2 Parhyale hawaiensis | reverse complement strand
CGTACGGGGCGATGGAACGCCGTAAAAAAATCACAATTGCCCAGAGTTTCCAGCCATAATTACACGGTATAGAAAGTGGGAGACAGTGATATGAGGAGACAGGCATTGCCCATGATATGATAATTGTGGTATTGTTGGGATCGAGATAACGATGCCCAGCCTGCGATTCGTGAGAGTCAATGCGACTCTAATTGATGCCGACGTAGAGGCAAAGCGAGCACTCAAAAAACCCTGAAGGCTAAGAAGAGGGCAGCATCCGAGCGATTCTTTTGAGAGGATGGGAAGCAGAAATTGCTGAGTCACTGCCTCAGAACTGGCGGTGACAGTTGCTATTGTATCATCCAAAATGACGCCTAAACTCTTCGATTGATTGCTGATCGTCTTGGCCAAGAGAAGGTAATGGATAAGAGACTCCAGCCAGCGATGATGACCCAATACTTGAAGTGCCTCGCATGCATCGGCTGCTTTGTACACAAGAGGTCTGGCCAGTCCTTTCTCATTCTGATTTGTGTTGAGATAATTTTATTAGAAAAAATTACGGTTGCTGGCTCTGTACTCTGAGGAGCTCTAGCTGCAACTTTCTCGGTTCAATTCGAGCTATGAAAATGATAAAAATGATACAGGCTTTTTACCATCTACCACGCGATAACGATACTAGAAAAAGCTACGATTGCTGACTTCGTACTGTGGAGTAACCTAGAGGGTTTTTTATTTATATTCTTCTATATACTGTAAGTGGTATGAAACAAGAAATACTTTAAGCTTGACACTCGAAACCTTAAGCTCCCCCTCTCGTGTTCGATTAGTACTTTGACAACAACTTAGAAAAATTGTTATTGGTTTCATACTCCGGAGAGGTTTGGCTCACTTTCGAAAAATACGTTCCGGAAATTATTTAAAAAGTTGAAAGTTTGGGGCAAAGTGTGGAAAATTAAACTGTTTATGCCACTGTACGTGTTTAAGGATGCGACAAATTGGTGTTTATTTGGGGTATAGAAGCTTTAAAGTTTTCTACAAGGATGCTTGAAGAGAGCAATTGTAACCTCACTCATGCAGAATCGTTGCTGATCTGCTATTATGAGTGAAATCATTTATACTGCACTATATGTAAAACAAAGCAGGCGCAGGTTTTGTACACGCAAAAAACAATTTCCCTACAAAATAAAATAATTAGTCTTGAAAATATAAGTAGTCATATATATCTATGGAGCACCTGGAAGTAAAAATATTGAACAAAGCTTCTGGTATAAAACAACTTCATCAAAGAAGGAGGCTTATAATATTGTCGAGGACTACGCATGTGTTCATATTTCAGCGATCTTATAAGATTCTAAGAGCAAGAGTTTTACTTATCCTTGCGGTAACAGTAAATAGGCAATAAGTTTTTTATTTCTGGTGTCTCCCTTTTCTTATAGAAAAAATACACTTTCTGCTTCCGCTCTGCCCGTGTAGACTATTCCTCTCGTAACTTTTTGTCGTAAACCAAACAGAAACGGGATAGTTGTGTGAGAAAAATTAAAACAAAGATTCTTTTATAATCTCTGAGTATAGACCCTAATTCTTGGTTACTTGGTAGTAAAAGCTGATTTAAGAAAATGCTGTCTGGGCAGCCAAGTATTTTGTTAGGGATAAACTTGAAATTTTTTAAAACACTCGGGCGCATAGGAAACTAATTTACTCCCTTAACTGGAGGGCTAAGTCGTAAGTGCAACCCCAGGGTTACCTGCACTACACCGGTAACCCAGTCGCACGTAAATTGCGTGGCAGTCACAACCCGAAAAGCGACGATTACGACACGGGTTACAGTGACTGACGTCATAGCTCACAATCACCTGTTTCAAATAAAGGGAACAAAAAACTTATATAAATAAACAACGAGCGAATTCCAAACTCAGAGTGAGTAAGTAGACTTATTTCGAGTTCCGTAGACGAAACCGTGATCGATAGAACTTCGGTATAGTAGAGCTTACAAAGCTCGCTTTTAAATGATGCATGCGCTCGTAACCTCAGCTTGGGTTATGTTTAACATTTTTAAGTTGTGCTAGCACTAAGGGGTTGTGATTACAAAAAGCCTCTGATTACATGAGTGCCGTAACCATGGCTGAACTACCTCAATGCATTATTAATTTATCTCAAGGTATACCAAGCATGCAGCATTCTGTAGAGTGTTACTCATACAAAATAAAGTTGAGTCATGATCGAAGACAGGGTTAATTTCTTCGGTGTAACGAATGGGGTTACAGTACTTGGCAAGTCAGCCTTGTATATGTTCGGTGAATGAAGTAAAAATATTTCACTGTTTGTGGACCTCGGGCAAGACTCTTGTTCATAAACGAAAGCCTCTCGAGAAACGAACTAGTTAACTTCAGCAACAAATTTTGAGTTTTCAACCACAGCACTGGCACACATAGAATGTGAAAACAATTAATCTGGCTCAAGTTTTCGGCTCAGAGGGACTAATTTAGGAAAGTTTAAGAAAGTCATCAGCGCATTCAGTCGATAGAAATATTTCAATACGATCAGTTTCAACCTGTCCAGAATTTCAGGCCTGAGCGTTTGTTTATGTTAACCACAAACCAAGCGCGTCGTGCACGTGTTGACTCCGGCAACCTGAGGAAAGTTCCATGCGGTAGGAAAATTTTCGTACATATATTTTATAATCTTAATGGGAATCATAATTCACGGGTGGCAGCCTAACTAGTCTTGATATTTTCAACTTGGTGTAATTTTGTTGTTGTAATTATTTGCACATGTGTTACCTTCCAACAAATTCTCAAGGAAGAGTACTGTACTGGAAGAAAAACAATAGCTTATATTTACAACCTTTGGAGTTCTTCGGGCGAAGTCCAGTTGATAGGATCTCCTGTTCTTGTAACCCCAAAATTCCACCTGAACAGTTGTCACCCCAGTATATCTACCTGTATAACTGTCACCCCAGTATATCCGCCGGTACAATTGTCACCCCAGTATATCCGCCGGTACAATTGTCACCCCAGTATATCTACCTGTATAACTGTCACCCCAATATATCCGCCGGTACAACTGTCACCCCAGTATATCCGCCGGTACAATTGTCACCCCAATATATCCTCCGGTACAACTGTCACCCCAGTATATCCGCCGGTACAATTGTCACCCCAGTATATCCACCGGTACAATTGTCACCCCAATAAATGCACCCGTACAATTTCTCTCCCAGTATATCCACCTGTATAACTGTCACCCCAATATATCCACCTGTACAATAGTCACCCCAGTATATCCACCGGTACAATTGTCGCCCCGATATATCCACCTGTACAATTGTCACCCCACCATGTCCACCTGTAGAATTGTCACCCCCAATATATCCACCTGTACAATTGTCACCCTAGTATATTAGGTTAGTTATTAGATAAGACCCTCAGTACAACTGTCACTCCAATATTCCTCGCCAGTACAATTATTGTCACCCCAAACGCTTCTGGGGTGACAATTATACACATGTACTCCAGCATATGTTAAGTATTCCACCCGTTTTGTGCAGAGGTGATGCATTCAACAGCATGTGGGAGGGGCAGCCGCACCCAACCGCTTACATGAATCCAATAAGTTTTTAAACTTCACAGTACCAATGCTCCTGGCGTTTCGAGTATACCGGGGCATGTTGAAGATCGACCCACAGCGTCGTTAGTTTATAAAAGAAACGGTCATTTTTTTTTAAATAAGAAGAATTAACAGCGGCTGGTACAAAAAACTGCCATTACATTTATTTATATATTTACCGAACGTCCTACATTATTTTGCCAATAGCATGTTTCAGCCAAAGCGAGGTACTTGAATTACAGAGCAAACACCCAACAAACGACGTCCGTAGACTTGGCAGCACGTCCCACCGGATCTGCATGACTCAGCAGACAGGGCGTGTGAAGGAAGCACAAAGTCTATGTTGGGAACCAACTACCTTGTTTACAGCAATAATTTTGATAGCACTTTTGGTGGCCCATTGGTTGGCCGGCAACAGATCCGTTGGCTGGATATGGTATCGGATTGCGTACGATGGATAGGTCAGTAACAGAACAGCTTTTGGCTATCGAAAACTATTTACTACTATATAACTTGATGAGCGGTCAGCGGTACATGTTATGTCTGGTGGGTAGGACAGTAGAAAAAAATCATTCGGACATTACAGCCTAGGTTTACATTTGTTTATGACCGACTTCGGGCAGTCGCAGATCGTACATGGCTCTTGGAAGTTGGGAAAGACAGTCTGAAAATAATATCAGGACCTGGTTATTACAGTAGATCAGTGTCTTAATACTGGGTTGGAAACTAAGGTCTCGACGCTTTTTTAATATTTTGCAATGTATCGTATTTTTCAATTACTGATTCTACTTTTTCAAAAAAGTGCACATTGAAAACATTTGAGTTTATTTTCCTTGTTTTCGAGTACTCTTAGTTAATTTCTGTTTATTTTCAGCAGGCGAAATTGGAATATCAAGTGGAAAAATGTGAGCATTTTCCACATTTCCTTCTGTTTGCTTTCAACAAAGGTTCCAGAGCCACAGAAGCTGCTCAAGATATTTGCGCTGTGTATGGAGAGGGTGTCACAGCTGACAGGGCAGCTCGTTATTGGTATATGCCATGTTCAAAATTGAAAATTTTTGACCTCAAAGACTTATCTCGTACTGGTCATCCTAAAATCGATGAAGAACGATTAAACCACCTGTTGCACGAAAATCGTCGCCAAACGATAAGGACACTGGCAAAGAAAATGGAATGCATCCGCAATGCTAGAAAAGGTTTAGAAGTATGGATTTTGGGTTCCGCATGCTTTATGTGACAGCAGTAAAAATCAGCGAGCCACAATTTCCGCCGGTTTGCTTGTTTGTCACTGTTCAACTCAAGGACACAATGAACGATTTCTTTACAGAATAAAAAAAATGGTGCCTATAGTCAGTAAATGCTGATCACGGTGTTGTGTTTAATACTGAGACAGAACTAAAGGTCTCGTTGGATAAGTTTTTCGGGTATGGAAAACGTTGTAAACAATAACATAGAACATATTATTGATTGGTTAGCAGGTGTTTTTTATTAAACCTTCAAAAGCATTTCAATAAAAACGACTGCAAGGACTTAGTTTCCAATCCAATTTATAAGAGACGGGAAGTTGTATCATTACTAAGTATATTATTGAAGGTCACTTGCCATTTCTAATGACAATCCTTATCACCCGTGAACGAAGAGAGAGAATTGAAAATGTTTTCATTGAAGATTTATATATATATATATATATTTGCAAATATATTTGTACATTGTCTGTCCACCAAATAAGTGGTCGAAGGAGTTGAGCAATGTTCATAATTTTTTACAGGGAGTCTGGTGGGTTGCCCTCGACTTGACCCATGCCAAAACACTAGGAATAGCTGGCCATAAAAAATGACTGCGCTGAAATTTGTTCTCCACCTAAAAACAGGTAGAAGAAGTTGAGCTATGTTAATGATTTTTTGCAGGGAGTCTGGTGGGCTGTCCTCAATGTGACTCATACCAAAAATCTAGGATTAGCTGGCCATCAAAAATGACGGCGAAGAATTTGCTCCCAAAGCAGATGATGGTCATACACCTCGAAGCGTTCTAATTCTCTATCATTTTGGAGAAACATTGTTAAAAATAGTTTTCTGAATCAAATACTAGTAGGTTACTAATGTTAGTCACAAACGTGAAGAGTGCATGCTGTAAATATATTGATACTTCTGCTGCTGGTTATCACATTTGCCAATAATAGCTCTGGTTGCTGAGAATGTTTTCACTAAATTGGGCTTAAATACTTTCGTAACCTGACTAGTAGGGAAGTGGAAAATCAGTTTGTACAAAGCGAGAAATCTTTGTTGAAACCCAATAACCAAATGTTTCAAGAAAATGGGGTTGGCTGGAGATGGTAGCTGTTCTTCGTAATTAGAGTACAAATATAAAAAGATTTCTAAACCCTGCTAGAAATAATTTCTTTTATTTAATTATTTGATACGTCCAGTACAGCTTGCTGCATGTACTGTTGTGTCCCAAACACTGATTTTGGGAGCTCAGAATTTGTCTTCTAATTGTTTTTCGGGCAGGCTAGTATTTTCTGCGGCATTTTCTGGGAATATAGCACAAAGAACTGTACTGTTGGGTCTTCACAACCAAACACGGTTGTCACCCCCGAATGAAGTGATAGAGGTGATAATGTTTTCGTTGAAGATGTAAATAAATACATTTCTATATATCTATACATATTTACCTGTCCACCCAAAAAGACGTAGAAGGAGCAATGTTCATAATTTTTTTGCAGGGATTCTGGTGGGTTGACCTAGATGTGATAAAGATCATAAAAATAAAATTTGATTGCCAGCAAAAATAACGGCCATGAATTTTGTTCTCAGTCCACCCAAAAAGAGGCGGAAGGAGTTGAGCCATAATTATAGTTTTTTCCAGGCTGTTAGGTGGGTTATCTGAGATGTGAAAATAGCTAAAATTTTGAGTTAGCTGGCCATCAAAAATGCGGACTGAGTCTGTAACTCTACCCAAAAAGGGGCAAACGAAGTTGAGCAATGTTCACAATTTTATGTAGGGATCGAGTCAGGTGCGTTGACTTTGATGCGAACAATGCAAAAAAAAAAAGCAGAATCAGCTGGCCGTCGCAAATGACGGCGTGGAAATTTTAAAGTCTGTCCACGCAAAAAGAAGAAGCAGGAGTTCAGTCATAGAAAATAATAATTTTTTTCAGGCAGTCAAACGGGTTGGCTGAGATATGAAAAATACCCAAACTCCTGCGTAAGCAGGTTATAAAAAAATGACGGCGTTGTATTTACCCCCTACGCGGGTGATGGTCTTACGCCACGAGGCGTTCCAGGTGATTGGAGCATTTGATTACATTCCTTCGTTCGAAGACTCAAAATCATAATACATAACTTTAAACGCAGTTTATTAACGTACAGTAATATATGTTCAGGGCAAGTATTACGTTTGATTTTAACCCTTTATTTGTTGCACGACGCAGTTTTAAAACTTGATGCTAAGTCAGAAGCCTTTCCAGATCTGCTCATTGAATTGAGTGGCTGAACCTTAGTGTAAATAAGGCGGCGTATAGTGAGGAATCACATCACCCATGCCTCGTGGGAACGGCTGTCAGTCAATGTTATTTTATATACCGTAGATCGATAGACAAAGCATCTATCTCGCGATTATGCAGAGGCCAGTAAATGATTATAACAGCATTCATAGTGAAATCTATTTTAAGAGTTCAGTTACCGTTGTTATAAGGGGTTCACACATACATTGAGACCTGCGTAAACATATTATACGCCCCACATAGTTATACAGCATGCAAGCTGCGGGGTCCAAAAGGCCTGTGTCGTAATTGTCTTGATTTACTGAGAGGAACTGAGTGTAATTAGTAATTATTCTACTACTACTGTTTTATTGCACTAGCGGAGAGGATTACCTGCTTTTTTCAGATTGGAGATTGAAAGTAAGTCTGCTTTGGTCATTTTTAAAAGTGCTCATTAGCAATGAAAGGAAGTCTACTTTGCTAATTTTTAAAAGTGCGCATTTGGTAACGAAAGTGTGTCTACTTTGGAAATTTTAAAAAATGCATTATTGATTATGAAATTAGGCCAGTTTCAGTAAATTTTAAAAGTGAGCATTTAGTCATGAAAGTCTGCCTTGTAAATTTTTAAAGCACGTTATTGCTAATAATAGTTAGTTTACTTCGATAATATGAAAAACTCATTAGTAGTAGCAATACGAATGCGTAAGTAAACTAAAGCCCAATGCAGACGAAAAGCAAAAATTGCCGAGTGTGGCATTTCACTCACAAATGCTCTACTAGACTCGGCGATAAAGTTGCCCGAAGGATGCATTCAGCACGATGAATCTATGCATACTTTCTTCCCAGCTTTCGAGAAATTCACAGCAGCTTGCCATTCAAATTTCCCGGCAAGCAATTCACCATTACGCACGTAGTGCCAGCGTTTTTTTTTTTTTTTTTTTTTTTTTTTGTTTTGCTTTAAATGGTGGCAACTGCAACGTTAAAAGTACAAAGCGAGTTTGCCCGCAACGATGATAGCCAGCAGCAAACGTAGATGTCAAACTTTCGTTTACATGCTACAAAATTGTAAAAAAAAAACAATTCAGTCGTTGAGTGCTATGCACAGTGAATAAGAAAACCGGCGTGTAAACGAACAATAAAACTTATTGAATATATGTTTTCCAATTCAGTTTTTATGGACTTTGTAATTATTTTACCTTATAACACTGCAGCTGCAAGCCCTTTTCCTGCTGCGTGTGAGTTAACATGTCGCCTCAAGCTGGATCCATCTACTATATTGCCCACCCGAAATCAACGAAGATGACACATTTGGTAGACTGAGAAATTTGTTGTTCCCTAAACTGGCGTATAGTCCTGTACGTGCACTGAACGTAACTAACGCACATGCCTAGGCGTGCTGGCCCAGCTTAAAAGCAAAAATTTTCGTTCAACATATGCACTTTAAGGCAGGTATTTGGGTCATACCTCGGATATGCGTGCTGGCTTTGGGAGCATTAACATGCTCGCCACAATGCGGGTTGCCACATCTGTGCAAAGATATCGATAACATGGAAAGAGTCCAACGCAGAGCAACGAAATTGATACCTCAGCTGCGAAACTAGCCGTATGAATGTCGCCTAAAAGAACTGGGTCTGATCTTTTTCGAGCAAAGATGACTCAGGGGGCAACTAATAGAAACATTCAAGTATTTGCGTGACTTCAACGACATGCCTACAACTGGGCTCTTTGAAAGAGACCTCAATGATCGCTTGCAAAGCAACGTTCAAAAATTCAAGCATAAAGCTCGAAGAACGACCTTAAGTCAGCAGTTCTTTCCGTATTTCATAGTCAGCATTTGGAATAGACTCCCTTCCGACGTTGTTAGTGCGGAGTCAGTCAACGCGTTTAAAAATCGTCTTGACATAAATTGGGAGAGACGTCCTCCACAGCTTAGAACTCCTCCTCCAGGTGTCGCAAACTCTTAACGGCCAAAGCTTACGAGGCCACCTTAATCCGTCTTCTTCTCTCTCCCGCTCCTACTACACAGCTTGACATCTCTAAGCTGCGCTTACCAGCGACTCTTGATCGTGCTGGCGTGCATTCATGATCTTCTCTTTGGCAGGGACTCTTCCCCCCTTTTTTTATCTTTTCTCCAGTCTTCTATATCCTACTAACGTAATGGCAATAGCTCATAGAGGGCCGGGGCGTAAGTTCCGGTGTCTCTTTGGGAATGGGCCAATTGGTTCATCTACTGCCGCCTATCTAATCTAATCTTTTCTCAGTGAAGGAACACTGATTCAGGAAGTGTAAACTTCTACCTCATTGTTGGTCACTCTACATAGAATTCACGGTATAGAATATATACGGATCATTACAGGAGGTACTTATCTGCATAGAAAACTCCTGAGAGTGTAGCAACTGCATTGAAAAACTATCTAACGTTAGTATTTTTTTTAACTTTGGGTAAAGTCAAATATAAATTTTACTGAGGCATGGCAATAATTCAGCGTCTGTCGGGAGAACTCCAACTCCAATCTAATTAATTCGGATTCTCTCATTTGTTTAAAACACAAACTCCCATGAAGAGCAAGGACATCTCAAGCAGTGTTGAGAGCTCTTCAAGATACATGAGCCGCTGACTCAATCGCAAAGAGAAGATCTCGGAGAGATTCATTATTGTCGAATAAAAACATTTCTTCGCCTCCGCCGTTACCAAACGCGAATTTCAGCCCTCCATAGACTATCGAAAAAAATTATCACTCGATTCCTGACGACCAAAGTTAGGCATTGACAAGATATGGAATTGGAAGCGACGATGACCCCGTAATGATGGTTCTTGGGGAGAAAAGAAGCCATTGAAATGCAGACGATTGGAAGCAATCTGTTGGGTCTCTTTCGTCAATGGCTTCGAGAAAAACTTCGTAATTACTCTTCGTTGTGCTTGTTGCGATTTATCATTGACTTTTTACTTCATTAGGTTTGTTTCGAGGGCTCTTGTGATCGAGGGCCTCGGTCTAATCAGGTGTATCGTCGGAAGAATGATTGAAAAAGTGCCGTTTGTGTCATGAAAAGATAAGGTCATTGTGCGCGCTGCTTAACGAGGCACTCACACGCTACAGAAATATTATAATTAATACTTTCAATCTGGCAGTAATAATGATACACAGTTATAGAAAAATTCATTTTAGTTAATATACATATGTTCGGGTTACAAATAATATCAAGTTAAGACAATTAATTACTCAATTAATCAACGAACCAGTGAGATTTTGCTTTATCAATTACATCAATACATGGCAATAAAAAGCTTTTTCTACAAATAATAGCCAATGTTAATTACCTCCGCCAAGGAGGTTATGTTTTTCCATATTTTGTCTGTCTTTCTGTAACCATGATAACTCACTAAGTTAAGAACAGATCTTTATTTATGAATTTTACAGGGAATATTAAGCATGTTAGGAGGAATATATGATTAACTTTTTGTGTACATCCATTCAACTGTTTGCTTGGTTGTTTTGTTGGCCTGCTTTTTCTCGGTAACATAACTCAAACAGTCATGAACGGATCTTCATGAAAATTGCAGGAATTGTTAGGAAGGAATGTTACGAAGAAAAACGGAACCAGGCCATTATGATCAATCAGCCCATTTGTCTGTTTGTCTCTGTTTTTGTTTTTATATCTGTCAGAAAATAGCTGAAAAAGTTATAACCGAATCTACATTAAAGTTTCCAGAATTGTTAGATATGATAAAAGCACAAATGACCAAAGTTTGGTGACGCTTGGTTTGTCAGTTCGTGTGTTTGACTATAAGTTTGTCTTATCGTTTGTCAAAACATATTTAACAAATTACCATCGGATACTCATGAAACTTATAGGCACTGTTAGAAACGTCCACAGCTACAAATAACCACATTTTGGTGATGAAAAAATACAAATCTTAGTTCTAGAAGGAATTTAAATTTTTTGTCTACATTACTTTGCTTGGCGGAGGCATGCGCTCTCAGAGTGCTTCTCTAGATACCATTATCATTATTTGGCACTAAAACAATACAAAAGCATTGCACTATTGAATTAAAATATTTTGCAACGTGTAGTAACATGCATTCATAATATAGAAATTATTTGACGGTAGATTTAAATATATTTAATGCCATTAGTTCAAAGTAAATGTATTTCACTTTCGTTATGAGTATATTTTCCTGAAAAAATCCGGAGATATGTGCACTACATATTTGAATAGCTAACAAAAACTGCGTAATTCTTACTCAACTCAGAACTTTCAAAATCTACTTAATATAATGGCGGCATTCATTGTTTTTTTTTATAATTTGAAATTTAGTCGACGCTTGTTTCATTGATATTTGTAATTGCACATCGCTCAATTTGCTACTTGCTTTGACCACCAATTTTAAAATTCATTTCGTTTACAAGTACAACACATGTGCGCGATTCTTCTACAATATTATTGTCATTGTGTGTTTATCTATTGGTGACACGCTCTTAATTCTATCGATGATCGTAAATTCAGCTTTCAATTGAAAAAGTTAGCAAATATTTCACCAAGTATGGAAGTATGCTTCGTTTTAATTTAGTCTTAATTTGTATATTAGAAATTAAATAGTTTCATTCAAATAATACGCCTTCTGGATTTTGTTTTCTTATTTTCACCGAGCTTCCAACGTTCTTAGCGAAAGTCGATTTCAAGGTAGGTTCNATAGGCACTTCCATCCGGTCGGAATTTTGTCGATGGTTAATGGCTGCAAAAATTTGAGCTCAGGACTCATTCCTACGTGAGGCAATGCCTCACGTAGGCAATGCCACTCTCCGAGTGGATAAGCCACTCAGCCAGTTTAAGGGAAAAATTTACTCGCAACGCTCCCGTAGGATAAATAGAGAAGGTGCACTCCTCTCTATTAGAACCTCCTTGGTAGGTTCTTCGAAACTGGTCCGTCACTTATTATATGCAACTGAGTTGTATCTAAGCTACGCTTAGATTGATTGGTCAAACTTCTAAATATTATCATAATCTATACTGTCTTCAGATGGCATTATTATAATACTGAAGAAAACTAGAGAAGCTTATCAGAAATATCGTTACCCACGACGCGCGTTTCGCCGTACCTCGGCTCATCAGGTGGGAGGTCAAAGATGGTCGAATTTGAAGACATTGAAATTTACAAAAATCTTGGCAAGATATCCCAGTAAGGTGTAGCAGGGATACCGTGGATTCCATTCCTGCTGCATCTTACTGGTTAGTAATTTAAACACCACAAGTAATATCAAAACCACAATCGCACGTTCTACCTGACGAGCGGACGGACGGTTGGCTAGGCTGCACGTCGTTCATGGTACCGCTCTACCATGCCGACTTTTATGTATCGGGACAAGGTGTGAGCTGCGCGTCCGCTCTCATGCTGAACGTGCAGTTACATAGTGTGGTCCCTGTAATAGAGATGCAGAACAGGAAGTACAAAACTTACTTTCAGAATCGCAGAACATACACTGAGGTTAGCGGTGTGTTCTTTCGTTACACAAGCAGGTACCGTAGAGAATACTTTCTCCTTGCAATAGAAGAGCAGAGATATGAATGGCCATGGTCGGAACTTACTCAGAATAACGAAGACGTCGTTTAAATGTACTGGTAGGCATACTTGTGAACCAGTTGCTGTGTTCTTAAAGGAGATGTAATAACTACTTTTAGCATCAACGGGGAGACAAGACAATGATAACTAGAGCACCCTGAGAGCCCATGCCTCCGCCAAGCAAAGCAATGGTTATGAAAAATTAAAATTGGTTCCGAGACTATGATTTTCTCTGTATCAACACCAAAATCTAATTATTTGTGCCCTTCAATAGTGTTAATAGCATCCGTAATTTTTTGAAGATCCGTTCATCACTTTTTTGAGTTATGCTGCTAACAAACATTATGACAAACAAGAGTCAAGCATACAGATGAACCAACCGATCTGCACAAAAATTTGATCATTTGTGTCTTTTAAAATTACTAACAACTTCTATAAATTTCATAAAGATCCATTCATTATTTTTTAGTTTAATGCTAACAGGCATAATATTAAAAATAGTGACAAACTAACGAACAAACAAACGGATCGTTGCAAGAATTTGGTCATTTACTCTTCATAATATACCTAACAATTCATATAAATTTCATAAAAATCAGTCAGTAATTTTTTGAGTTGTAGCATTGAGAAAAATTAGGCGGACAAACAAACGGATGGACGGATCTGCATCAAAAGTTAATCATCTGTTCCTCCTAACATACCTAACAATCCCTGTAAATTTCGTCAAAATCGGTCCATAACTTTTTGAGTTATCTTGAATGACAGACAGACAGACCGAAAGATAGACAGACAAACTGACAGACAGACAAACTCGGCGAAAACATAACTTCCTTTGAGGAGGTAATTATGTGTGTTTTGAGAAAAGTTATCAGCCGGTATGAAGCTACGACGTAGTTGGTGAGAGTTTTGTTAAGAGTAGCTCAAGTACTAACTGTGTCAACAGTTTAAATAGTGACTTGGGGTATGACTACATAGGGACCGAATAATAATATAACAAATGGGCATAGAAAGTGAGGCAAATGCCCATATAATACTACCATATAATACTTTTAGGTATTGACTCTCTAAATAAGAGCTGTTTTTTTTATAAATTTTACCGTTGTTTTCTCTTTTCTTAAAATTAAAATTATTGTTATTATATATTATTTATCATTACTATCAGAAAAGTAACCCAAGGTCACTCTTGTATCGTTTTCGAAGGCCAACAACGTCTGAAGTATCATCACAGGTAACACATAGAAACGGTATACACAGTTTAAAAGTTCGTTTAGTCTTCCAGGATTTATGAATTGCTTCAATGAAGTGTTTTAAATTCTAGGAAGACTGAATGAATTTTTAAAGTGCGTAGAAAACTATAGGCTATTATGAAATATTTTTTACAAAGCTTATATGATACAAGCAACATAAGATTGTTTCAGTGAGAGATGTAGAAAAATGTTGACCGCTATCTCAGTATACATAGCGTCGGCAGGGCAATTATCTTTGAACTGCGGTGTTACGTCTCTTCACCATATACAACGAATAGTTGGGGAGCTCTATTTGCAATGCCGTTCGTTTTGTGCTATTGTTGGTTGTTAGTACAGAACTTCTGTAGGTATATGGACTGTTAATTCAGGCGGGATTCTATTGTTGAGTAATTGGCTAACACAGGATGGTATGTTATAGACAGCAAGCAAAGAGCGTAACGGGAGGACTCACAAGAAATTAGCACCAAAAAGTGACGTCATCATCGACGAATCAATAGCTGAGCAGCCTAGAAGTATTTCAACTAATTTAACCAGAAAAATCGTCCTTAATTGCAAAACTCATTCAAGCGTATAAATAAATTAAGAGAATACATACTAATTTAGAATTATCTATAGAAATTGCAGTGCATGCTGGTGGAAACTTTCACAACACTAGCGCCGAATTTGGTCCCTTTTGGCGACCTGATTTAACTTCTTTTTCTTGATTGAAGCCTTATTTACACTTCATATTCAGTTCACAGTGCTCTTCACGAACATGTTTATTCCTTATTAACAAATATAAGCACCATTATAGCCAATTCTGTACGCAAGAGAAACCACAGTAACAGTTCGCCTGTTGCTCGAACCCTCTGTACTTTGTGACAACATTTTACTATATTTTGTAGCTAAGTAGCTGGCCAGTCATGAGCGGGAGACTGAATGAAATAAATCGAAAAAATATGGTGATAAATTCAAGAAAACTACTTGTTAAGGCCTGATGTCACACACTCATATAGTTCAATTCGTCGATGTGATGTAAATTTGCTACGTGCGGTCACGGCTAAGTTTTACTTTAGTCCTATTGAGTCCTCCCGTTACATTCTTTGCTTCCTGGTTATAGACAAGCGTTCTTGTACTGCAACTTCGTAAATGAGTCATTGCAAGTAGAAGAGATTGTGTTGGATGCGGAATAAATTAAAAGAAATTGTTCGCAACTTTAAATCAGCAATTGACTGCATGTAAACAAATTTTCGGCATTCAGCTTGCTTTACACCGGTGACGTCACGTTCATCGCTAGTATGACCTCGCTCCACCAGGGGTGTGTCACAATCACGCCAAATCCGGGCTACCACAACCTGAAAAAAGGCTACCGTAGCCCGTGAGAACGCCATCTTGCGACAATTGGAACAAGCTCAAAAATCTGAAAATGCCATTTAGTTTAAAATTTTCTCATTAACAGATCCAGGTACTTGATCTAATTTACTTATTCTGGTGTGGAGTGTTTATTTGTTACGCATTTGAATGAATTTAGAGCTCCTTTTTATTCAAAATAGACGTTTGTGCTCGGTGACGTACATCGCTGTAACCCGTGTCGCAGTCGTCATTTGAGCTATGATTGCGACACGGGCTGCGACTGGCTGGGTCACCGGTGTTACGCGGTGTAGCACCGGTAAGCCAAAAATGCTGATTGCGACACACCCCGGTCTACTCATTCATGTCTGGCTTAATCGTTGCTGTTCTTATGCCCTGACCGGGTCCAACGCCTTGTCATAAACACTCAATAACTATCAGGGCAGTGAATCGCCAAGAGAAAATAATATACTTTGAAAAGATAAACGCATATGAAGCATGAAGTAAACATATTATGCTACTCAAGGGAATTCGGTAAGTACTTTACGTCATATGCAACTGGATATTCGGGGACCGCCCTCCTTTCGGCCCATCCTGTCTGCACATCTTATGGGTATGAACTTTCTCCTCCATCCACACTAGCTGAAAATATAATTACCTCCGTCCAAGAGGTTGTGTTTTCGTAGTTTTTCTGTTGGTCTGTTAGTCTCTTTGTTTATCTATCAATAAGATGACTCAAAAAGTTACGGACGGATTTTAACGCAGTTTACAGGGATAGTCCAGTATGTTAGGAGAAACAGATGATTAACTTCCGGTAAAATCCGTCCTCTGTTTGTTTGTTTCTCTACATCATTTTTTTTTTATTGCTGCAATTCAAAAGGTGATGGACGAATTTTTATGAAATTTACAAGAAGTGTTAGAAAGGTATATTACGAAGAGTGAATGACCAAATTTTGTGATGATCTGGTAGTTCGTTCGTTTGTGGCTATGTTTAATTTTATACTTGTTAGCACAATACAAAAAGTTATGCATGGATCTCTATGAAATTTACAGGAGTGCTTATTAATGCAAAAAACATAATAATTAAATTTTGGTGATGATCGGTTGGTCTGTTTGTGTGTTTGAATAATTTTTGTTAGCGCCATAACTCAAAAATTTATCTACGAATCTTCAAGAAAATTACTGGAATTGTTAATACTGTTAAAGGTACAAACGATGAGATTTTTGTGTTAATACAAAAAAATCGTGGTTTCAGAACCAATTTGAATATTTCATTACCGTTGTCTTACTTGGCCGAGTGATGCGCTCTCAGTGTGCTCGAGTTACGTATGTTGATCTCTCTACAGAGGGAATGCTTCCTTGACAGCTGAATTATGACTGTTTAAGGTCTTATGACTCCTCCAAATGAATGTGTTAATCAGCCTTAAGGATTTCTCTAGCAGATACATCTGATGATATCGTTTACGAAATGAATATGCTTGAAAGTTCGGTTTGATGGGTGGGTCATAGACAAAAACCATACACTGGGAAGGCTTTCACTGAAAATATGTTCATAAATTGCGTTCCAGAGACGATTGTATTTAAGAGCCGCTTAGGGATAGCTTTTGATGCCTGATAAATAAAATATTTATTTGCATTACGAGTATTGCACAGTATCTGTTATGTATCGAAGGTAATTTTGATGCTGGTGCTACTATATTACCTGAACTTTAAGTATTAAAGCCTAAAATATATCAATAGGCGCATTCGTGTTACTCCGAAAAAAAGTTAATAAATTCTCTATGAGCGCAGTTCATTATTTGTCTTGCGTGAATATTCTCCACAACTTGATACATGTATCAGAAAACTAAATCACATCACATAACGAGACTCAAGTTACTGGTAAGTCTTCCCATAATTTTTCTGACTAGTCAGATCGTTCCAGGCGAAAAGTCCATATTTTTACCCTGATTTCAATACATTGAGAAACTGGAAGCAAGTGCAATCAATCTGCAATGACAAAGTCTGTCCTCCTGAATGGATGTGTCAGTGTGCATCATTGCTACGTAAATGCCCTCGTTACCGGTGTGTCGGCAATAACACGATGCAAACCGATATATCGCTATCCCCTTCTGTGCATTCGCTCTAAGACGGATATCATTAACGAGAGGAAACTCTTCATAATGAGCGCCCTCTCTAGTCTCAATTGAAGGTACCCACCCAAAATAAATGAACCCCGGGAAGTGATACGTTTCTTTAAACAAGGCTATTCCGAACACCATTTGGCCACAGTTTGTTACAATGAGAGCATTGAGGAACGCGCCAGGCGTGGAGTCTTGAGCGTATCCTTACCTCTTAAGGGCTTCATGATTGAGACGGTGATGATGCGAACCCTTAAATCAATATAAAACTTCCTCGATGAGATCTCGAAGCCATTGAAACTGTGAGCAGGCGCAATATGGAGATTTTTGTTCATCCTTAATTATTATTACTCCATGGAGAGACCTGAATATAGAAATTCTTCGTTATGAGCAGTGACGCTTGTTCGAGATGACAAACTCGATCTATAGGAGTCGTGAAAACTGAATTTGGTTGCGCAATTTTTAGAGGTTGCAGAAAAGGAAGATTTTACTTAATTTTGCAACTATGCTGTCTTCCAACTAGTTAGGCTCGTGATGGTAGCTCAAGACAGGCAGTATCTAAAGCCGATCAGAATGGGAAATAACACTGAACGTATCTAAAGTTAAGCTGAAATAAATTTATGAGAAGGCAGCATTTGTCGGTAGCAAGTTAGATTTTTCTGTATAGTGTCATTAGATAACCATAGCTGATGAAGCAAAGATAGAAAGCTGTCGGCAGCAGTTGCAGTTCGAAATCTATGATATAGATAGGTGACCCTATCACTGTTAAAGGCATGAGAGTACGTAAGGTTGTAGTAGCAGAAACATTCTAATAACGCAAATCTATTCGTACTCCTCTGAGTAGTTTGGGATACAAAATTTCAACAAAATAATGCATGTGGCAAAACTTTTCAATATATCAGATCTTCGTGCACCCGCTTTTGTATTGGGCTCAAGAAGGTTCTCCTAAACTGAGTGCATCAACAGCCTTTCTGCGGCTAGCACCCATCTTAGTAGCTGGACAAACGAATTAAGGTTGTCCAAAACTGTAACTGCATGCCATTTATGTAAGAAGAACTTTCTACGAGTCAAATCTCCCTAAACACAACTAAGAACCGCGAGACTATAGCGAAGGTTCTCAAAAACTGCATATGTAGCAGACTTTTCCCTGGAGCTCGGATGTTTCTGCACCCATGCTGGTCGTCAGACGAAAGAAAGAGGTTGGCCAAAACTGTCAGCAGCAGAAGCCTTTCACCATCTGAGCTCCTCTACTAACCTTTTTTTTTTATCCTTCAGCAGGAAAGTTTGGATGCGGAGGAGGGCGGGGAAGCTCTGGACCACTCAAACAATTTACTGTGCGCGAGTCCCCATTAGAAGGACTTTAATGGTCAGAATAACTGGGATAACTCGAGCAATTATTTGCTACTCCAGCGCGATAACGAGCTCGATAAAAGCCCTGATAGGCGAGAGAATCCACAGACGATCTCTTGCGCGATAATAAAATTTCTAGCTGCTCTTTAATCGCCGCCTGTCCCTCAATTGGAATAATGGAGGCGAGCCAAATGCTCATTTGGTGGTGTTACACGGCTCAGGTATTTCTATGTTATTATGCTAATATATGCTATTTTGAAAACTACATTGGCGCATATGTGCATATGTTCATTGCCTATGCAAACCTTTGGAAAGTAAACACGTGTTTTTAGTTTTAAGAAACGTTATGATGCGGTATAGTAGACTATGTCATCCATTTTATATTTTGTTAATGCATTTTGTTTTTGGGAAACGTTATGGTGCATTCAAATGATATTTGCTCTCGTCCCTAAAAGGTGTTGATTCATTTAAATTTTCGTACGTTATGTAAGTTCTGTAGCATGCATTTCAATATACTGCATGAGAAATAGAGTGCAATGTCTTGGCTGAATATATATGGACAGTAGTGAATACGTGTACTATCACTGCAATTTCAGATATACAGTGTAAACAATTACTGTGCACTATTATAAACTTCCCGATACCGCACGAGTACTGATACATATCTTACTGTATTATAACAATTTAATGCACCGCTGTCCTTTTTATGTTTCGTTTACCCAAAACCAATGGACTTTTCATGCCAATCTTAGAAGGCAGACTTAGAGATTTCTATAGGAAATTTTTAACATTTTCTCTGCAGCTGTAATATAAAAAGTCTAACTGATAACTACATGATGATATTTTAGTACTTGAAGATTTCATTCCTCTACCCAGTGGTGCTCATGCGTTCTCTATTCCGCATAGTTCCAAACCGCGGTATAGTTAATCTGTCAAGAATAAGAAGGATCATTACTACTGATATTAATTCACTACAATATGAAGCTAAAGATAAAGATGACGATAGGAAGCATATGTTTCCATTCACTGCAAGCTCTCAGCCTGCTCCGATTGGCCTTCATTATTGAACAATTATTACCAGTCTGTAATGTGAGCAGCCATCATTTTGCTTGCTATAGAAGAGTATCACCTATATTTGAGTAGCGCAGGAGCCGCTACTCTGGACCATGTTGCGTCGCACACAATAATATTATTTTCAACAAAGTTTCACCGCCAAAACTAAGAAGAAGATAATATAAGATTGGCACTGGGAGCTACTATAGAAGTTGAGTCTCGAGAAGGTACCTCGCGAAATAACTATGGAGACAGAGTTAGCGGTAAGAGCTACTCGAAACTGAATGGTAAAGAAGCACGGGAAATAAATCTATGGATTACTGCATGTCAGTTTCACAAAAAAATATCTTACTTATAAACATCATCACAAAGAATTCCTTTACTTCTCAGGTTTGAGACAGATCGTAATTTCAAATTTATCATCAAAGTGTCCAGTATGGAATGAACCGGCAAATCATGTTTATTTTTTTCTGAAGCAGCAACTATCATTTTCGGATGACATAATTAGCGTTTATATCATAGTTTACGCCGCTTATATAAAAAAAAACTTCGTGAACAGTTTTTTGATTTGAACATGGCGCGTTTGTCATAAGAGGGTATAAATGATGGGAGTAATATAAAACTTGCTTTTCTCCAAAGCCCAAAATCAGTGAAACTGTTAGTTTTAATACTTGGATACAATTAACGATTTTGGACTGTTATTCACTTTATATATTTACATTGTTTCACTGAATCCAATCCCGAGTAAGAGATTTTGGCGCTTATTTGATATTATTGGGCGCCACCCCATATATATACTGGTAAATATCTGACAAATGCTTAAGTCACACGTTGACTGAGACTGACGCCATGTATGGCACATATACAATTATACATAGTACAGAGATATGCGCACTAGCTATGGTAAAATGAACGCTGGCTGTAGCCTTGAGGGCCAGAGCTCTTATTTTATGCAATACGCCAACCCGAAAAGTGAAGTGCTTGTAAACCCAATTTATCAATTCTTGCTTATGCAAACATGCTAAAATATTTATTGATGCATTTTCATTACCATACGGCACTACTGGTAGCCTAGTATTCGAGATTGCCTACACCTATTTTTGTCTATTTCGTTATCGACGCTCAAAATGGCTGCCAGGTACTTTATACACGTCCTCTCGAATCAAGAGTATATTTATGTAGTTCCTGGAAGCAAAAACTTTGAGCTTGAGTAATAAAAAAGCATAATACAAATACAACCGCTGTCCAGCACGACCCGTACCACGACCATTTATTATATCTTAAAATCAATGGCTGTCATTATTTTTGCAACCTTCGTTCCATTTTAGTATCTAATCCCAGAAAAATACCATCAATTGTGATTGGTATTATTACTCTGGAGACGATTTTTAACGCATTACCCATCAGCCTAATAGAGCATTGTCGTGTACTACAACAGTCGAGCATTGTCGTTTGCTACAACAGTCGAGCATTGTCGTTTACTACAACAGTCGAGCATTGTCGTTTACTACAACAGTCGAGCATTGTCGTTTACTACAACAGTCGAGCATTGTCGTTTACTACAACAGTCGAGCATTGTCGTTTACTACAACAGTCG
>LQNS02000137.1:9651253-9672012 GCA_001587735.2 Parhyale hawaiensis | reverse complement strand
TGCGGAGTCGGTCAACTCGTTTAAAAATCGTCTTGACATACACTGGGAGAGATATCCTCCTCAGCTAAGAACTCCTCCTCCACGAGTCGCAAGCACTAAACGACCAAAGCTTCCCAGGCCATTTTATGCTGACTTCTTCTCACATCCACTCCATCTATATATTTATGCTCCGTATATCAGCGGCAATCGATCATGCTTGGGGGCATTCATGGCGGAGATTCTTCTCCCCCTCTGTTTTTTATTTTTTATTTTTTCTTTCTCATTTTTCTCTTTCGTCTTCCGTTTTTTCTCCTCTCGTTTTCCCAATCCTCTATATCCTACTAACATAATGGCAATAGCTCAAAGAGGCCGGAGTGTTAGTCCCAATGTCTCTTTGGGAATGGGCCTCTTGGTTCGTCTTCTGCCGCCTATCTAATCTAATCTAATCTAAATGACAACGAAATCTATGACAACACCAACGATGGAGAAAATATTGTTTGACATGTAATCGAAAAATTGCTTTTGAAAACTTATACGGATTCAGACGTTCGTACGAAGAAAATGATCACAAACTGAGTTTTATTATGGATTGTTCTCGCTGCCAATTATGCCTAATACCGGTAGGCTTGATTTTATGTTAAAGTAAAAAAAAGTTGTGTCGTAATGAGCTTGAGAGGGTAGCAAAATTTCCCTCCTGTAACTAAAAGCATAAATATGAGGTTTAAAAGCTCGAAAATCTAACAGCACCAGGAAAACATAGTTCAGTCGAAAGAATTCCCCGGCAATGCTCAGTTCTTACTTTATCCTGGATGCCGGCCGGTGAATCCTCAGGATCGAAATTTGGCTGCAATCAGCATTTAGGATGTTTGGCCTCAGCTCAGCCTGAAGAAAACATAACTGAAATGGATTATGCACGAAAGGAACGAAAATTCTATTCAAGATTGAGTCTTTCGTATGCTACGTTAAATAAAAAGAATCAGAACCAAGAATGACCGTCGTGAATTTATATATTTTTTACTAGTGGACCCGTGCGGGAAAAAATTCACGTAATAATCGATATGTTTGCCTAATTGCTTCAGGACGGAGCCGGTTCTTCTCTTCGCTTACTTGCTTCTTTATTTTCTTCATTGTTCCATTGTCGTGCTCTCATCCATAGGTCTTCTATATTGACAGGCAAAAGTAAAATCTTGAGTAAAACACTCCAACAAACTTATACAAAATGGCAGCTTATATACAATGTGAGCGCTCCGTATCAATGATACCGATGATACTTTCTTTCCAACTCAAATATCTGCTTCATTTGTTGTGCTAAAATTTTGGCCTATGAAGAGAAAACTACTCCGTCCAAACTCAAATAGCTATCTGCTTCATCGAGGTGCTGAAATTTTGGCTTATGAATAGAAAACTGCTGCGTCAGAAAAAACAGTAGGCTAGAAGAAATAATTGTGTACTTCCCGTGAAAAATCATCGCATCGTGAGCTCTCCGTTGATCGTCTGCCGAATTTATACGTCATGACTTGAACGAAAAAGTTATAGAATCGGGCTCCAGAAGCTGCATATACATTGTTTCGATTTCAAGAAGTGTTTCAAGACAGAAGTACATTCAGATAAAGGGTTTTGCCATCTATTGTAACCTGGTCGTCGATCTCTATATATGAAGAACTCAATAAGACAAGCTACAGCCTGGCCTATTTTTTGCCTGTCTGTTGTCTTGATAGCAGACACAAACTAAATACACGGAGCGTGTTATTGTGTAAGGATTAATATGTTTCGTGTCACACTCCTAACGAAATAGACCGGCGAAAAACAGGTCAGATTGTAAATTTTGTAATTAGGTAGCGTTTTCATGGAGATCGATGACCAGGTTGTGGCAGAAGTGAAATCCTTATCTCTTTATCTGAAGTGCATTTCTTGCTTAAAACGGTTCTTGACACCGAAGCAGTGAAAGTATCTGCAACTTCTTTTAGTGCTGTCGTGGGAGTCGGATCTTATAACTTTCTCCATACATGAAAACATAAGTTTGCTCTCAGTTCACGACGTATAAATTCAGTAGATTAGCAACGAAATCCACACGAATCGATGATTTTTTACGGGGCAGCGAACACAATTATTTCTTCTAGCTTGCTGTCTTTCTTGCACGGAGCAGTTTTCGCTTCAAGAGAAAAACGTAGATGCACTGAAGGCCAATCCTTTGGTATCTTGGATAAGCCGCGGGGAATTTAATAAAATTCAATAACGTTTGGTTACTTGATAATGGAAAATTTGTCCTTCATGTTACCTAGTGTAGGGGATGCTTGTGTTGCCTAAAAGACTTGAAACAGGGAGCACTAGTCTTTTATGAGAATTTGAGTCGGCTGTTGCATCGTCTCCTTCAGAAACATTAGTAACAAAAGTATGTTAAATGAAAAAGTTCTTCAGTAATTCCTCGCTGTCATTTTTGGCAGCCCGGGATCTAGCGTCAAATAGTACCTGACTACTTTCTAGCTGATGCTGACCTCAGATAATGGAGCAACTCGAACATAATCCAGAAACAGTATTAGCTACACCACCGTAAATTAGGACTCGCGTTTCCTTGCGTCTCATGTGGTTATGTAAACAATAGATATAATTTTTTTCTATCTAAATCCTTAACATCGTGAAGGGAAGATGGACCAACCAACCAAGAGAGGGAGGGAGCAAGCTAGCAGCCAACTAACTGCGCTTTCTTTAATGTATAATATATTAGGATTGCTTATTATATGTAGTACATGTTTATCGAAAGTGTGGACATCCAGGTTCCCTATTTTTGAAGGTTGGAAGCGCTTCAATTGGATTTTACAATTTATTTGGCCTAGCTTTCTGCAGACTGAACGAAAGTTTTTACCCAGGCCTTGAAAACGACATTCAGTTAGAATGTCCAAAGCTCGTCCAAATAAATTGTAAAATTCAGTTCCAGCGCAATAACCGTTCGAACATACATTTTATAATATATCTGTTCAGGAAACATGCAATATTTTTAAAAGCAACAATTCAATTTAAAATTATGCGCTGTGCTGGTTATAGAATGTGCTATTGATTTCTTAAGGTTTATTTAACACTTGTTGACTTTACATAGTAAGCAATGTTAAAAATTTTACGCATGACATTAGAGAGAAAGTTAATTGCCAATTAATTGCCAGGTTACTTGGATAGTAATCGTATTATAGGTGAGAACTAATACGTAACAAAAGCCACGCAAGAGGATCTTTGACTACAAAAGCTTTCACTACCTATAAACATTAGCTGTTTTTCAACTTGATACCAAGTAAAAAGCTGTAGCGAATATAAAGTAATAAAGTGTCAAGTGTATTTAATCAACAGCAAATCCTTATTTACGTCGTTTCCGATCGACTAATTGGAGCGGGAGCGCCTGCTCCATTTTTGAGCCGGTTGTATTTTGCTGTTGATTTGAAAATTCGATAAATTTGTGGCTGGGGAGTCCGCGGAAGAGGCGACTCATCAGACCAAATGCGAGGGAGCCTCAACACTCAGCCTCCCACTCGTCGCTCCCGTAATCAGAACACCTCAGGAGCTGCGGGATTTAGTTTGGCCAATCGTATTTGGCGGGAATTCCTTCAAATTTGATGCGGCCTCTTGGAAAAAATGAAGGAAGCTTTGAAGAAGCCCGAGGATCCCTGCGGAATTGCTGACTCCACCACCGGGTTCATTTGCCCGCCGCCGGGAGCTGGAGATCCAGCAGCCTCCAGCGCCACAGAGAGGCACTCTTAGTAAGAGGGGCGGCCATTTTGAGAAGCACGACGCCATTAGTCATATCACTAGCGAGCTCTTGATGAAAAGATCCTTTGCAAGAGGATTCCTCTTCACAAGCCACCTATGATGGAATAATGAAGCTCTTAAGTAATTGCGAGACTCCTCGGGTTTCCCGTTCCTGAGTACTGAAGCTTGAAATTTCGGGGAAAATCTTTTATGGACGTCGAGCAAAACTCGAGCATAAACTGGAGTCATTTGCAAGATTCGTCCCTTGACAGGAAGGCAAGCATATTTCCCTAAAATCGGACGAACAGGCTACGTAATTTGCAATAATTTGGCAGTGGCACTCTGCGCTAGGTGCTGTGTGAATGTTACGAGTTGTAAATTGAAAATGTAATTTTTTTAGGTGGCTACGAAAACTGTTGACAATCAAGTCTCTCCTTACCAACTGACGGGCATTTTATCTCGTAACATATGTAGTAACAGCTGTCATACCAATAGTGGCTTAATAGTCAGTGGTGTGGCCTCACTCACTCTCAAGAAGCCGGATATTCTACTCCCACTCTACTTACTGTACGGAGGGTGCAATTGTCATATGAGCCTTCCGTGAAAGAGATCATAGCTCAGACACTGTATGATCTAGTGCAACCAAACGCTGCTCTGGGCCTAAATGGACTTATCTGCAGCACGTGGGTTTTTTTAGATGAGGTTGTGCCGTCAAAGCGACATTGCTTTTGAATTTGACATATCTATATTATAATTCTGCTTGAGGCTCCATCCGTACGTCCATCTCTGTGTCTGTACGTTACGCTTTTCACTATTAATTAGGGGCAAATTTAACTTGCCTTAAGTTCTGCTTTTCTCTGGGAGGGAACTCACTAATATCTATCTTCTTTTCGCTTGCTCTTTAAAAAATTTTCTGTCAGTTCCGAAGCAAAGATATGTAGTTCCTTTTACACGTATCATACCTACAAACAGTGCCGATTTTTGTATCTTGAAATAATCAAGGTGCTCAGGTTGCTTAACGATCCGAATATGGGAAAATTCGTATCCAGAATAAGGTACACCGAACTGTTCTGAAGTGCTTCATTCTAAAGCGTTTTTGAAGTGAAAGGGCGATGTTTAAAGAAATCACTTAAGCTGACAGAAAAAAGTACTTTCAGGGACATGAATCAATGAAAAGAGGGGGCTGAGTCTGCTGTACCTATGTTTTTGTACGAAAGCTATTGCACATATAAAGTAGCAAAGTGTCCCGCTACTGAAGTGAAATCATCAAATTTACCAATGAAAAATGAAAATGTTGAAAATATGAAAAGCCTAAATAATAATATCTTGTTTCAGACGATGAGAAGAACGCAATAAGAAAAGTATTTCCGAAAAGTGAGATCGCTTTTTTTGTTTTTATGCTGTCTTTATGTCTATATCATGAAATTCAAGGGCGAAAATTTGCGCTGGTAAAACATCTGCAAGGTCCACCGGTGATATAGTGTTTGGCATACACGGGCTACGTTAGTTATCCTGTGTACGAGTCGCAATACGGAAGTGCTTCACGTTCTTGAAACACATGTTTCTGCACGGGTAACAACGGCTGAATCTATTAAGACCCATCGACTCGAAATAAGTACAATTGCGAATTGAAACTCTCTAGAAATTCACAGAGAGATTCGAAACTTAGAAATGGCCTTCGCTGTAGTAGAATTGCTGCCTCGGGCTCGGAATTTAAGCAGTATTGAATGCAATAATATTAGACAAGACGAAACTGCATACACAGCAGCGTAATAGGAAGGATAGGGAGAAACGTTCAAAGGTTTCGGCTCCCTTATGCAGTAAACTTTAGGTTAGACGCAGTTCGTATGTATTAAGAGACAGGCGCTAAATAGGTGGAGTAGGTTAGGTTAGATTGAGAAGCTATATTAGGTGGAATTAAAGTGAGTTATAGTAGCCCAGGTTAGGATTGCCTCAGTTTAAAAAGTGAGAACATTAACCAACCGTTGAAATTTCACGGGTCCCGCTAGTTATTATCTATAATTTTTATATACTTGTTATTATTTTTGTATTAATATTTACCTCCCAGGGAGGTAATGTTTTATTGTGTTTGTCTGTCTTTTTGCCTGTCACCAAAATTACTCAAAAGCTAATGAACGCATCTCTACGAAATTTATAAGAATTGTTAGGCATGTTAACAGTAACAGATAATTAACTTTTTATGAAAATTCATTCGTCTGTTTGTTTGTCTGTCTGTCTCTCTGTCTGTCTGCGTATTTCTCTTAAGGCCATAACTCAAAAAGTAATAGATGGATAATAATGAAATTCATATGAGTTGTTACTTATAATACGAAGAGTAAATTGACCAAATTTTTGTGAAGATCTGTTACTTCATTTGTGTGTTTGACGCCTTGTTCGATTTTAGGCATGTTAGCACAATAATTAAAAAAATTTATGCATGGATCTTTATGGAACTTGCAGGACTTGTTAGTAATGCTAAAAGACATAAATGATTAAATTTTGGTGATGATCGATAGGTCCGTTTGTGTATTTGACTTATTTTTGTCATGATGTTTGTTATCAGCATAACTCAAACAGCTATGAACGGATCTTCAAGAAAATTACAGAAACTGCTAATATTATCAAAAGGCATGAATGATTTGATTTTGGTGTTGATACAAGGAAAATTATGGTTTCGAAACCAAGTTGCATTTTTCGGTACCGTTATCATGCTTGGCGGAGGTATGCGCTTTCAGAGCGCTCTCTAGTTACCTCCGCCAAGGAGGTTATGTTTTCGTCGGGTTTGTCTGTCTGTCAGTCTCTTTGTCTGATATTCTGTCTGTCATCAAGATAACTCAAAAAGTTATGGACCGATTTCGACGAGATTTACAGGGATTCTACAGATGATCAAGTTTTGGTGAAGATCTGTCTATCTGTTTATTTGTTTGGCAGCCAATTTTTTGTTAGCGCCATAACCTAAAAAGTAATGGACACATTTTCATGAAATTTATATGAATTTTTGGATTTATTACAGAGAGTAAATTATTATTTTTTTGTGGTGATCTGCGTGTTCATTCGTTTGTTTGTCGCTTTTTTTGGTTTTATGAAATTTTCAGGAATTGTTAGTTATGTAAAAGACATACTTGTTTAAATTTTAGTGATGATCGGTGATCCCGTTTCTGTGTTTGACTAATATTTGCTAAAATGTTTGTTAGCGCAATAATTCAAAAATTATGGATGGATCTTTATGAAATTTTCAGAAAATGTTTGTCATTTTAAAAGACATAATTGATTAAAGTTTGGTGATGATTGGTTCGCCCGTTTGTGTGTTTGACTTATGTTTGTTAAAATGTTTGTTAGCAGCATGATTTCAGAGGAGATTTGAATTACATCGTTACCGCTGCCTTGCTTTGTGGATCATGCACTCTCAGAGGGAGTTTGTTTATATTGTGAAGTTCATCATTCAGTGCAGTGTTCTACTTTACAGACAAATAGTTATCAAGCTTTTTTTTTAAATGTTTAATTTTACAAGTCACTGTTTATCTACATTATAATTCTGCTTGAGGCTTCATCCATCCGTCCATACCAAGGAGCTTCAATAGAGATACATAAGCTCCTTGGTCCATACGACCATGTTCTGTCGGTTACGCTTTCACTATTAGATACGGGAAATTTACCGTATATTAGATACCACCTCGATGGAGAGGAGAACTGAACTGCTCTCGGGCATAGGCAGAGGATTGGTGGTTTGGCTTGGCACATATTTTCGCGCTGTGTAATTTTCGCGATTCGTATGCTTTATACGGGTCGGGGGGCATTTTAAATGTGTAACAATGTTTTTATTCTGTTGAGTTTACATAGGTTCTTTCAGTATTAGATAGCATAAAATTAAGACGATACGGGTCCGAGGTATCACTGAGGCATAGTGCTTTTCTTGTGCGGAATTTCCACAGGTTCTAGGTAGTCATACAGTATTTCGTCATTGAAATGTAAGGCTGCTGAGGAGTCAGTTTACACTGTTGGCTTATCGTTGCTCAAGCTGTGTTCAAGCTCTGTTCTACCTGTGCTTCCTGTGCTCTTCGTTTGTTCTAGTTGTGTTTTTTTCTGTTCATAAACAACTGTGAGTTTCATATAATTATATTCATGAGGATTGCATTGATTATTACAAAATCCACCAAGATGCAGAAAACAACCCTTCGTAATAGTGTGTGTTTGCCAAAAAAATGAACGCTGTCAAATGTTTCTGTCTATTAATTACCCTGTATGGTTCAATGAAAATCATTACCTACAAAAGCACTTTCGTACTTTGAAAGCTATGAAATTTGTATGTTCACAGCTTCATAATCATTAAAAGTTCCTATATTTTTATTATTATTATGACTTCATTAATTCCGTACCGAGGGCATTTACCAAATGACTTAAACACAGTACAAACATAACAGTATTTGTGAGAAACTGTAGTCCCTGCTAATGTTACCTAATGTTATATAAGTAACATTCTTTTGGTCATTAATTTAGATGGACCAAATCCATTAATTGATACACGAGATCACTGCTTAGATTTCACGATAAATTTAGTGTTCACCTCAGACGCATTGAGAACATAAATTCAGATTAGTTTTATTTTCCTACCACGCTTTTCCCTCCTTGTTCTCCCCTAATTATCTGATCTACCAGACCTCTTACCACCCGTTATCTCCCCTTCTCACGTGCTTCATCTCTGCTCCTCCTCAGGCTTCTGCTCTGCTCCCGACGTCTATGCACTTCAAAGTCGAAAAATAAGAATATGCAAAATTGCTCAAGCTGTTAATCTTTGACTCGCTACATTCTGGCACTTACTACAGTCATTTTATACTGTACGTGCTACACAGCTCGCGACTGCATTGTTTTCTCCTTGTAAGCAGAACTGCGTGTCTACCAAAAGGTTTTACTAAAATTCCAGTTCTCAAGTCAGTTGGCTAAGCAGAAGTGGTTAGAAATTTTCGGAAATTTTCAAATTTGGAATAAAATAGGATGCGGGAAGCTGTGCATTTTTATTTTGCCCTTTTCACGTACGCAGCGACACATTCGGCTGCTGCATACTAAGTATGTGGAGGCTAAAGGAGTTATGCTCAGAGACTCTGTTTGTGTAAGCTTTCCACATTGTTTCTAAAATGTTCTTACCTATATTTCCTATCATTCTCTTATAAACCATTCTCTCTGCGAATTTCAAATTTATGAATACAAGTGCTGAAAATAGTAGAATGACCAGTGAAAATGCCAGCAGAGTCTCTAGTAAAGGAAACAATGCGCGGGTTCCGAAAATGAAATTTGAAATATGGAGGTACCGGCAGTAGCCATAACATGCAAAAGGCCTGGAAGAACATCACAAAATTCCCACACCACGAGCGAGAAGAACCAGCTGTCCAGTGCGTGTTTTTTGATCCGCCATTTTGGGCGCGTGAAGCAACACTTCAAAAGATGCGCTCCGGATCCCTCAATGTCCGCCCAAACGGATCTCTGCTGCGGGAAATCGATCGGGAGCCGGAGAGAAAAGGACGGACCTTCTGAGCGTTGGGAGTGAGCTGTGCTCTAGCGCGGCTCTAGTTGTGCTCTACCACTACCCTTGCTATGCTCTGGCGCTACCCTAGCTGTGCTCTACCGCTGCCTTAGCTGTGCTCTACCGCTGCTCGATCTGGCTGTGTTCTACCACTGCTCTTGCTGTGCTCTGCTGCTGCTCTAGCTGTGCTCTACCACTGCCGTTGCTATGCTCTACCACTGCTCTAGCTGTGCTCCACAGCTGTTCTAGCTGTGTTCTGCCTCTGCTCTGTAGCTGTGCTCTACCGCTGTTGTAGCTATGCGCTTCCTCAGCTCTAGCTGTACATCACTTCTGCTCTAGCCGTGCTCTATCTCAGCTCTAGTTGTGTTCTGCCACTTCTTTAGCTGTACTCTGTCTCTGCTCTAGCTGTTCTATCTCTGCTATAGCTGTGTTCTATACCACTACGCTAACTGTACTCTGTCTCTGCTCTAGCTGTGCTCTGCCTCTGCTCTATCATTTCTAGAAGCATTTATATCGCTGTTTACCAGGCTTACTTCCATTCAATATATCCTTGAATACTGAGGAATGTGGCACTATGTTACTGCATGAACTGCATATATTCAATACTTCACTAGACAATTACGTAATTTGGTCGAAAAACCCTTTGAAAATATTCGTTGATGGAGGACCGCTATTCGACAAACATTGAGCCGCGTTCACGTGTACAATTTCCATTCATCACGAAATGGTTTTCTGTTCAATTCACTCAAGAGTCTGCCATATTTGTCATGGAGGAATTGTTTACATTGCGTTATGCCGCGCTGGCGCATTTCTCTGTCAACCGCACACAAAGGCTGATCGTATTGACATAGGTTTATTTGTTTACACAGCCATTGTTGACAGTCAATATTATTGTTAAAGCCTCTAAATCCATCATAATTCCATCAGAGTAATTGGAGCTCCGGTTAGTTTACCTAAAAGTGCCTGCCCCGGAGTAATGGACTGAAGAAAAGAACGATAATCCGCAAGTTGTGCGAGTCAATGCATGTTCTTGCCGTAGCATCCTGCGGTTGGCAGGGTAACAAAGGCTGAATATGAGACGCGAAAGTTCCCACTTTTATAGAGAAGATTCCCCCGTAAGTTATCCGAATACGTGTATCACCAAAGAATTTTGAAATGTATTTTTGCACTTTCTCCATGCAATTTTCTTCAAAAGTAAATAAGTGCAATAGCTGCTCAAATTGATACAGTATATACGATTTCTACTGGATGGAAATTTTGAAATTTCTATGTTTGACTTGTGCCGAACTCGAGACAGGTATACAGTGGCTTCGACTCATCAAACTGATCTTTTGGCAATGACCATTACTTGGTTACTCTCGAGACTTTCAAAGACTTAGCCTTGCCCTGCAAATAGGAGTTTTCAGCCTCCTCATCCTAATCGCGATGCTTCTGACATCTGCAACGCGATGTCGACGCTCTTTTCTGAAGTCCCGGATAAGTCAAGCCCCGCAAATCTTAAGACCTCCAACCATTCGAAAGCGCCCTGAATGATGGGACTGTTTCCATTAATAGTAACCGATATTTTAATTTTCACTACCTGACACACTTTCAGCAATTGATTCAAACGAATAAGTTACAATTATGGGATAAAGTATAATTGATGGGAAATAATTTGATTTCCATTTACTAACGCCCTGATGCCGAGACATGTACAGCATAGTCCTACATATAAATTCGTCATTTCGATAATGCTGACAACATGTTAATTATGACACATTATTTCAGGTAAACAAGCACTTTTTCCGTAATCCTATTCATTGGCATGCACAGTCAATTTTTATCAACAGTTTCCTTTCATTGAAATTTAAATTGGAAGCTCTGTTTATTCTCTAAACTCCAAGCCCTGTACTTCTGTCAAACGGTGCACAAACAGCATGGGAACAATTGATGCGGATAAAGATCTATTAGCTGCCTTATTTACATAGCCATTAAAGAATTCTTGGCCGCTTCCGCAGTTTAAGTGGTATATAGATCAGCTGTGTAGCGGGCAGAAATTCCGTTAGGGAAACTAATGCTCTAACCAGTCCTTTGGTTTGTGGTGGGAGACCGTAAAGTAATTCATGATCTGTGCTTCATTCGAAACACGGAATATTTAACGAAAAAAAAGTTATGGTAAGCTGATAACCTTAACACCGTCCTCACTCCCTCCTATAACGCATTACGCATTCGTATTTTGCAAAGCAACTCTCGTGTTCGAGGATACGCCTGGAATTGGTCGCTCAGTTCCAGTAAACAGCTTTGTCGAGTCTCAATAATACGCAGAAATACGGTCTCCTTCATAAACAGGTTTTGAGTTACGGACGGTCTTCCTCGACGCTGCATTTGTCTGCCGTTATGAGGCCTTTGACAGCTCAATGGAGCTATGCATTTCATTATTGCTTCTAATGGGATGATTTCATTGCATTGTTGTTCCCTGTATACCTGCTCTACACAGCATAATTTGTCTGCGTCGCTGCTGCTGGAAAATTTCGTTGTACTATCCGTTGAGAAACTTGAGTATTTCTCGGCATAGTTAAAATTATTTTCATGATTATCGATGCTGCAGTTTCAATACTCGTGTTTAAATATAATCAGATATAAATTAACTATAGGCAAGTTACGAGTTTTTGGTTCACCCTTCATATTCTTGCACCAGGTTACAGTTTTTGTCTAAATTTACATCTGACATCAGTTGGGATACGTGAAACCAACATCTTGCCTCCACAAACAAAACGATTAGATTAGATAGCTAGACAATAGACGGATCAATAGTCCCATTCTCATAGAGCATCCGGGACTTACGCTCCGGCCCTGTATGAGCTAGTACCATTACTTCAGAACCATGCTGATATCTGGGGCAGAAAAGAAGAAAATGAAGAAAATTAACTGAGCCAAAGAGTTGATCAAGTATGTAAGCACAATCAATTTTTTGTAGATACGAGACGCTTGGGGGCTTTTGAGTAATTGGTACAAAAAAGTGAATGACTGTGACGTAGAATCTTTGGTCGTTACGAGTTTGGGATTCCTGGAAGAGTAGTCCGTAACTGTGGAGGATGTTGCTCTCAACGTTTGTCAAGACGATTTTTGAACGCATCAACTGACTCCGCACCGACGACTTCGGCGGGGAGTCTATTCCTAATGTTCAGTGTGAAGTATTGGAAGAACTGTTGGCTGAAAGTAGTTGTTCGATCTTTATGCTACAGATTCCGGCCGTTGTTTCGCAGGCGAACATTTAACGTCTCAGTCAAAAAGAACCGTTGTCGGGAAATCGTTAAAATCATTCCGGTATTCGAACGAGGGTGAGTCAAGTGCAGGTACAAATCACATAATTCTGCAATAGGCTAGTTCACACCCTCTCAAACTGGTACAAAGCAATTGGTAACATCTTAGATCTTGATACACCAATGCACTCATTCGAACGCCAGCTATTATTTCGTTAAGACGCACTGCATGAAGAATACTTTCAGGAGCCTGGAATATAGCTATTTTCAATGGAGACCCAGCATCAACCTTCCACCTGAGTGAAAGTAGCCTGATTTTATTGACGCTCTGTAAAAAGTTTACGGTGCTCTCACAAAACAATAGGTCAAGAGCTCATTGAAGGTTAAAACTATACAAGGAATAAAGAGAAAATTTTAAAAATGACTAAGGAAGGAATGTAGGCTATCAACTTCGACATTTGACGAAGCTGTGACGCTGGTTCGGAATTAATTAAAGCAGACCATCACCTACGAAATAGTGACCAAGGAGGTTAGGATTTCACTTAGATTGACACTGCCCATTTTGCGTCAAAACAACTTGCACTCCGTAAGTTGTATGCTCGCTGGATACGTAACGTGTTGGGTGCGGACCAGCTGATTCAACGGCCCTGTCAATGAGCATCCTAATCAAGATGGACACTGGAGAAGAAGAGTTTTATGGGACGACTCGTAAGCGGGGACGGGGCCAAGATTTATACGTACGGTCCCAAGAGTGAGATACAGTCGAAACAGGAGTCTCTCGAAGGTTCTCCTATCCCCTCAAATTTGGAGCAACCCAGAAAGGTCAGCTAAGAAGGTGATGACCACCATTAACTGGGGGTCAAAAGCAATTTTCAGATAGGTTTGCTCAAGAATCAAAGAACTATGGCAGGTGTTATTGGGAAGATGAGGACGTCACTGAAGTAAAGACGATAAAGGGATTTGCAGCCCAAAATATATCTTCATCAAGACAACACACAAGCTCATTCTCTCAGGGTATCATTACTAGCTGTTCTACGAGCATTTTGTTGGGCAATATTGCCTCACTGTCCCTACAGTCTTGATCTTGCTCTTCAGATTTCACAAAATTAAAAAAGGCTAAGAAGGAACCATATTCTTCTACAATGTTTGAGAGCCGTAACCACCGCAGCAAGAAGTGGACTGGCTCGAATGGAGGTTAGTAACGAAACAATGGCTGTGAATAATGTGCATACTATTGTTAAAAATGAAAAGTGCTCATGAAAAAGTATCAGCATTTTTTGACACATAATTTGCCACAAAAAAAAAAAACATTCATAACGTAGGTAAATTATTTTGCAGTAAACAACCATAACTTCTGCAGAAAAAGCTGCTTTATTTTTCTTCATAAGAATCAATTAGCTACTATATCTTGTTCAAATATAGAGAGATTCTCTGCTACTTGTGCTTCTAAGGAAATCAAAATACGGTAATCACGCTTTACACTCTCAAACTAATGAATGGACTTTCAGTTCACACGTCGTCCTGACTGCCCAGTGAAAGTTGGCGTCCGAGATACCTCTGGAAAGTACTTAAGTTCAACGATGAGCGAGCTGACCTTCCGCTCATCAGTTGAGGTCGAGCTTGCGGTTGTATTGTGTAGCTTAGGTATTACAATCGTCAACTGTTTCTCTGAGATTTTTGAATAAAACGCGTGTTGTTAACTAACCAAAGTGCATCATTCGATCGTACCGCCTGATTGTATGCAGATTTGCGTCGGTAAAATGGCGCAACGTGACAATGACGATTATTTATTCTGAGCAACAATCGTGCAATCTGCTGCACTCGCTCGTCACTGGTTGTCATTACTGTTGCCACTGATGCGTAATAACAGACCATTTCACTTAATATGCAATTGCTGAATTTCCCTCGAGGGATTCGATCGTTGAGAGGCGTAGCTCCCGCAGCTTTGATAATATGCTTTTATTATGGAAATAGAGAGCCGTGTCGCGGCTCTAACCACCTCGGCTTTCGACAGCAGGCGGATGGAAAGCGGGTGAACGGATTGAACGTAAGCGATGGTTTGAATAAAGAAGCTTTTTACTCGCAATCAATTTGCGCTTCTTACGTAAATAACAACTTAGGTGAGAGCAACTAGTCCGTAAATATCTGATATTTTCTTTTGAAAAGAAATACTGCAGTTTTTGAAAGGTATGGTGAGGTGTTCGCAGTTTTAACTAAATTGTTTAGAAGATACTGGGCAAGTGTGTGTCAACACCCTTCGAGCCTAATATGATTTGATCATGGTACGACTACTTTTCACTGATAGTAGAGTTTTGCTTATATATTTACTACACAATCCCAGGAAAGTATTGATCAACTGTAAAGAATAAATTAACTTCTGCAAAATAAAGCAAACTAAAAGCTTATAAGCGTTACTTATGTAACCATGACGTTGTACAGGCGTGCATTGCTGCAAACTAGAGAGGAGAATTGCAATTTACTAAAGAATTGTTATTGTAAAAAAAGAAAAGTAATGGTTGAGCAGATTTTCTTATGAAATTGGAATAATCATTTCATAACAAGGTAAAAATTTGATACATTGATGAAATATCTCTAAAGACTGGTCTACATTACTCAGACAATACCTACATACATGACTCCTATTCATACCCTAAATTAGAAATCAAATAAATACAAACGTACAATGTTTCCAAAAGAAGCATAAAAGATCTTGTAGCCATTCGAATAGCGGAGTAAAAGCTAGCGTGGCCTCGTAGGTGAAGCCAGAGAAGTTCGTGTATGACGTTGTCCGTCAACATCACGTTCTCATTCAATGATCCTTCCATTAGATAAATTAAAAGTTTTGCCGCGGTACACAAGCGTGCAATACACCGAAGTGGTTTGAGATTCCACCAAAAACGAAATGTAAACCAAGATCAAGTGACAATGAGGTGACTATCCGGCAGGTTGGACAATCAAGTAATGCATGACGCAGCTGTGTCTCTTTCTCAATTACTGGCGTATACACCAACTCCCTTCCGATCTTTGTTAAAAAAGCTCTACAATTAAGGGCTCGAACCTAATAGGCGGCCTGCTGCAGTTGTCAATAATGGGTGACAGATGATAGAGATAAATCGGTTGACTTTCTATAGGAATATAATTTCACTTTTGTGTGATTAAATTGTTAGCAAAAGAAATAGTTTAGCAGCTATCTTACCTAGATATTGAGCATGGCACCTATTTAGAACTGGAGTTCCGTAAGTTTATTAGGGTGATAGTCACCTTCCCGATACTTTCCCAATACTATACTATTTTTTTCTAGACGAACACAGTTTCCAATGGTCTCCATTTATTCAATGAATACTCTATTTGTAGCTAAAAAATTTCCTTGAGAATAATATAACTTCTATCGACTTATACACAAACCAGAAGTACCTATTCAATGAGTATACCAATGATTTCTTCTAAGTTTCCACTTAGCATATCATTTTCTGGCGTTCTGTAATTAGTCCACCAGTGTCAGAATTAAGTACCACTTCGTTGCATTAACAAAGTTTACGGCAACCACTATAGGGTACTACAAAGCACTAACGGGTTAGAACATTTATGCCTTAAACGACTACTGTTCACAAACCCAACGGGATTTAAATTCATCATGCCCATCTACCACAATGATAAATGCCTGATTTTTAACTTTCGATTTGCAGTTATTACGTTGAAAAACTACATAGAACATAATGTGCATCAGCACATACACATGCATATTACAGAAGGGATGTGAGCAGTTCACAATAACAGACCTGAGCGATAATCTGAAAGCTACGAGTACAGCTGCAAAAAATTATGCCTCATCTCATGGCGCGCATTATAACACTCTCGTATTACCCCACGCTATAAATGGTTCATTGCCACAATGTCATAAAACCATTCACCTAATACACCAGTTCCTCATTAAATCCCTCTACCATTACCTCATTACTTGATTCCATCTTAACAGCGCTTTCATGGACCCACTCCCTCATTACCCCACTCCCTCATAACCACGCTCCCTTCTTAACCCACTGTCGCTTTACATTACTCCCTCATTACTCTACTCACTCACTGCCTCACTTCCTTATTACCCCGCTCCCTCATTGCTTCAGTCCTACATCACCCCACTCCCTCATTACCCCACTCTCTCATTGCACCGCTCCCTCATTACCTTACTCCCTCATTGCACCACTCCCTCATTACCCCACTTCCGCGTTACCTCACACCCTCATTGCACCACTCCTACATAACCCCGCTCCCTCATTGCTCCACTCCCTAATTAGCCCTCGCCCTCATTACCCCATTCCTTCATTGTCACACTCCCTTATTACTCTCAATCCTTCATTACCCTCTCCATCATTACTCTATTTCTACGTTATCCAACTCCCTCATTACCCCACTCTTTCTTTACCTCACTTCCTCATAACATCCTCTCTCTCATTACCCCACGCCCTCATTACGGGACTCCATCACTACTCCCACTTTCTCATTACTCCACTCCCTCATTACCCCCACACTCTCATTACCCACTCCCTTCTTTCCCCCCTCACCCTCATTACCCCACTCCCTCATTACCCCTACGCCCTCATTACCCCCTTATCACATTAGGCCTCCGGCGCGCGTAGTCTCCTTTTGTTAATTTGCTCCCTATTGTCTGAGACGCGCCTGATTACAGCTGTTCCTGCAGCTGTTAGTGACCGCCCTGCAGCTGTTAGTGACAGCCCTGCAGCTGTTAGTGACCGCCTCTGTAGCTGTTAGTGACAGCCCCTGCAGCTGTTAGTGACAGCCCCTGCAGCTGTCAGTGACAGCCCTTGCAGCTGTTAGTGACAGCCCCTGCAGCTGTTAGTGACAGCCCCTGTAGCTGTTAGTGACAGCCCCTGCAGCTGTTAGCGACCGCCCTGTAGCTGTTAGTGACCGCCTCTGCAGCTGTTAGTGACAGCCCCTGCAGCTGTTAGTGACAACCCCTGCAGCTGTTAGTGACAGCCCCTGTAGCTGTTAGTGACCGCCCTGCGGCTGTTAGTGACCGCCTCTGCAGCTGTTGTGACAGCCCCTGCAGCTGTTGGTTACAGCCCTGCAGCTGTTAGTGACAGCCCCTGCAGCTGTTAGTGACCGTCGCTGCAGCTTTTAGTGACAGCCCTTGCAGCTGTTAGTGACAGCCCCTGCAGCTGTTAGGGACAGCCCCTGTAGCTGTTAGTGACAGCCCCTGCAGCTGTTAGTGACAGTCTCTGTAGCTGTTAGTGACCGCCCTGCAGCTGTTAGTGACAGCCTCTGCAGCTGTTAGTGACAGCCCCTGCAGCTGTTAGTGACAGCCTTTGCAGCTGTTAGTGACAGCCCCTGCAGCTGTTAGTGACAGCCCCTGCAGCTGTTACTGACAGCAACTGTAGCTGTTAGTGACAGCCACTGCAGCTGTTAGTAACAGCACTGCAGCTGTTAGAGACAGTCTCTGCAGCTGTTAGTGACAGCTCCTGCAGCTGTTAGTGACAGCCCCTGCAGCTGTTAGTGACCGCCCTGCGGCTGTTACTGACAGCAACTGTAGCTGTTAGTGACAGCCCCTGCAGCTGTTAGTGACAGCCTCTGCAGCTGTTAGTGACAGCCCCTGCAGCTCTTAGTGACAGCCCCTGCAGCTGTTACTGACAGCAACTGTAGCTGTTAGTGACAGCCACTGCAGTTGTTAGTAACAGCACTGCAGCTGTTAGAGACAGTCTCTGCAGCTGTTAGTGACAGCCCCTGCAGCTGTTAGTGACAGCCCCTGCAGCTGTTAGTGACAGCCCCTGCAGCTGTTAGTGACAGTCCCTGCAGCTGTTAGTGACAGCCCCTGCAGCTGTTAGTGACAGCCTCTGCAGCTGTTTGTGACAGTTCCTGCAACTGTGAGTGATAACCCATGAAGCTCTTAGTGACAGCCCCTGCAGCTGTTAGTGACAACCCCTGCAGCTGTTAGTGACAACCAGTGCAGCTGTTAGTGACAGCCCCTGCAGCTGTTAGTGACAGTCCCTGCAGCTGTTAGTGACAACCGCTGCAGCTGTTAGTGACAGCCAATGCAGTTGTTAGTGACAGCCTCTGCAGCTGTTAGAGACAGCCCCTGCAGCTGTTAGTGACAGTCCCTGCAACTGTTAGTGATAACCCCTGAAGCTCTTAGTGACAGCCCCTGCAGCTGTTAGTGACAGTCCCTGAAGCTGTTAGTGACAGCCTCTGTAGCTCGTAATGACAATCCCTGCAGCTGTTAGTGACAGCCCCTACAGTTTTTAGTGACTGATTCTGCAGCTGGTAGTGACTGCTTTTGCAGCTGCTAGTGACTGCCTCTGAAGCTCTTAGTGACTGCCTCTGCAGCTGTTAGTGACTGCCTCTAGAGCTGTTAGTGACTGCCTCTGCAGCTGTTAGTGACTGCCTCAAGAGCTGTTAGTGACTACCTCTAGAGCTGTGAGTGACTGCCTCCGTAGCTGTTAGTGACTGCCTCCGCAGCTGTTGTTATTGACTGCCACTGCAGCTTTTAGCGACTGCCCTTGCAGTTGTTAGTGACTGTCTCTGCCGCTGTTAGTGACTGTTTCTCGAGCTGTAAGTGACTGCCTCTGAAACTATTAGTGACTGTCTCTGCAGCTGTTAGTGACTGTCTCTGCAGCTGTTAGTGACTGCCTCTGCAACTGTTAGAGACTGCCTCTGCAGTTGTTAGTAACTTCTTTTGCAACTGTTAGTGACTGCCTCTGCAGCTGTTCGTGACTGCCTCTGCAACTGTTAGTGACTGCCTCTGCAACTGTTAGTGACTGCCTCAGCAGCTGTTCGTGACTGCCTCTGTAGCTGTTAGTGTCTGCCTCCGCAGCTGTTCGTGACTGCCTCTGCAGCTGTTAGTGACTGCCTCGACAGCTGTTAGTGACTGCCTCGACAGCTGTTAGTGACTGCTTCTGCAACTGTTAGTGACTACCTCTGCAGCTGCGAGTGACTGTTTCTGCAGCTGTTAGAGATCGCCAGCAGCTGTTAGTGACACCTTCAGCTAGCAGTATGCTGCTAGTGACTACACTAGAAGCTGTTTGTGGCACTAGTGACTGTTACTAAATTACCATCGCAAAGATTACTAAGTTAGAATTTGCATCTACCCCCATAACGGCCATAATGATATATCGCCTGCTGCAGCGAAGCTAAAGCGTGACTGTAGCGGCAACATTGTCAGGCTCTATTCATGTGTCCGCTCCACGCATGCACTGTCTGTTCGGTGTGGGGGAAGGGGAGCTCTGGGCCATCCTGACTCGTCGCGTGAGGATGTGCTATATTGCGATCTGTGGACTTACACATCGGATTTTAGTTTTTATGATGTTATATCGAGGGGACAAAATTCTATTCGTCCTCGGCTTAAATTTTCGTTGTACATGAGCGACCGCCGCTGAACCAGAAGTCAGGGCCTGTATTCTCAAACGTTCCGTGCAGTTACTGGAACCCATAATGTACAAACTGTAAGTAAGAACCGGTGTTATGGCTCATATTTAATAACATCATTATTTTTTAATAATGTTTAAACTGCATGGGTTCCATGCAAACAAAGTATAATTATTTCCGATAAAGAGGTAATGGTTTTGCCAAAGTATGTCCGTTTGTCCCTTTGTTTGTTTATCTGTCTGTCTGTGAGTAACATAACTCAAAAAGCTATGGATGGATCTGCATGAAATGTACAGAAACTGTCAGAAATGTTAAAAGGAACAGATAGTTAAGTTTTGGTGATGATTGGCCATCCCTTTGTCTGTNCCCCTGCACCTGTTAGTGACAACCCCTGCACCTGTTAGTGACAACCCGTGCAGCTGTTAGTGACAGTCCCTGCAGCTGTTAGTGACAACACCTGCATCTGTTAGTGACAACCCGTGCAGCTGTTAGTGACAGCCCCTGCAGCTGTAACTGACAGCCTCTGCAGCTGTTAGTGACAGCCCCTGCAACTGTTAGTAACAACCTCTGCAGCTGTTAGTGACAGCCCATGCAGTTGTTAGTGACAGCCCCTGAAGCTCGCAGTGACAGCCCCTGCAGCTGCTAGTGACAGTCCATGAAGCTGTTAGTGACAGCCCGTGTAGCTCTTGATGGCAATCCCTGCAGCTGTTAGTGACAGCCCCTGCAGTTTTTAGTGACTGCTTCTGCAGCTGTTAGTGACTGCCTCTGCAGCTGTTAGTGACTGCCTCTAGAGATGCTAGTGAGTGATTCTAGAGCTGTTAGTGACTGCCTCTAGAGCTGTTAGTGACTGCCTCTGCAGCTGTTAGTGACTGCCTCTAGAACTGTTTGTGACTGCCTCTAGAGCTGTTAGT
>LQNS02000137.1:9632887-9647353 GCA_001587735.2 Parhyale hawaiensis | reverse complement strand
GTACATTGCAGTGGAATTATTGCCACTACTGCTAATTTCTTCCGCACAACCGTTTTAGACTGAAATATTCTAGTGACAGAATTCACCACTAACGCCAATTTCATAATTCGACCTTTCTAAACCGAACATTATGTTGAAATATTCCTCAATTTAAGCCAGTTTCATTCAATCGACCGCGTTAAAGTGAAACATTCCAGTGGGAGTGTTCGGCACTGCCGCCGACTTCGTTCACTCACCCGTTTTAAATTGAACTATTCCTGTGGAATAATTCACCGCTAAATTGCGCCCCCTCATTTATTAATGTCCAATGATCATTTGAAACAAATTGCAGGCGGTAAATTGCGCGGTGACGGCGAGAGTCCGTCGTAATTACGTCAACAAAATCTTTGTATTTCTCAGAAAACCAAATGTGAAGTTGAATTAAAAAGTTAAACGAAGGCAATTTGTTTTGAAACATACAAGTGGGCGACATCAAAGTGGGTTGCGCTGCCCAGAACATACACTGAATGGAATTATTTGCCAGAGGTTCCATTAAATGAAAAATGACTTGTAGCAAATAATGACCGGGCTATTATGTTCATAATTTTTATGAGCAAAATGCTGTTATACTGTCGTTGTTGCTCCCGGAAGAACATATTAACTTAAAACGAATAATGAACGAGGTATTATATCCGTTCCATTCTTGGCAAAATATTACGACCGTTTCCTTAGCGCTTTAATAAACACTATCGGGACCCGTGGAAATTCCATAGTCGGTTACTTAATGTCCTCACTTTTTATAATGAGCCAATCTTAACCTACACTACTATACCGCTCTGTAGTTCACCAAGCGCAGCTTCTCAACTTAACCTACCGACGACAAATATCAACTGTTACTTAACCCTAAAAAACTACGTCAAACCTAAAGTGCGCTGCACACGAGAGTCGAAGTACGGCAACGTTGCTCCCTATCCTTCGCCTTGCTCTTCTGTGTATGCAATTTCGACTTATCTGATATTATTAACTTCAAAAACTGCTTAAACTCCAAGCCGCGGCAGCTATTCCACAACCGCGAGAGCCACGTGCTCACTTTAGACTCTGTCCCTGAATTATTATTGAGTTTCAATTCAAAACTGTACATATGTTTGGCAATCGATATGTCTTGATAAATTAAACCGTTGTTATGCGCACAAAAACGTCTGTTCCAAGAACGTGAAGCGCTTCCGTGTTCAAACTCGTAGCAATTGTCCATCCCTAATAGTGTGGGCACCCTATCATAATAATTGCTCAGCCACTTAACTTTTCGCTTTAGCCGTCACGCTGCCGTGACTACAACTAATAGCGCTTGAAAGTCCTAAAACTAGGCGTCATTTCAATTTTAAACTAACTCAAAAGTAGGAGGTACATATTCCCAAAGCTTGGCCATTGCTGCTTGTTATAACATACAAACTGCCAAAAACGACTCATACCTTAGATATTCTTTTTAGTGGCATCACAATGTCCAATCAGATACAGAATTGCGTGGCAATGCATTTTTTACGAAGGCGTGCGCGTGCCCTAAGTCACCTTGTATATGCACAACATATCTAGACACTATATTTCTGGTTTATCTTGCATATATTTTACCAGCAAAATTTTCGCCCCTGATTATCATGATAGAGATATAAAGACAGCATAAGCAAATCTAGCAATCTCGCTTTTAGGAGGCACTTTTCTCATTACTTTTCTTCCATATTTACTCGCCTTCGCTATCCTTTGTTTCTCATCACCTGCAGATAACAATATTTAGAGTTTCATATATTTACCGTTTCCATTTTCAACGGTGTATTTGATGATTTCAATTCTACTACGGGACCCGTGGCTGCTCTACACTTGATGTGCGATAGCCTGCCAGCATAATTCAACACTCAGCCCATTAAAAAAATTGACTCGTGTATCTGAAAGTACTTTTTTATTAGTTTACGTCATTTCTCTATCCATCGCATTTGCACTTGAAAATGCAGTTTAGAACTAGAGCACTCTGAGAGCGCATACCTCCGATAAGCGAGGCAACGGTAGCAAAAAATTCAAATTGTCTCTGAAACCATAATTTTCTTTGTATAAACTCCAAAATCTAATCATTTGTGCCTTTTGATAGTAATAAAAGCTTGTGCAATTTTTTTGAAGATCCGTTCGTAAATTTTTGAGTTATACTGCTAACAAACGTTATGACAAACATGAGTCAAACATACAGACGAATGAACCGATCTGCATCAAAATTTAATCATTTATGTCTTTTAACATTACTAACAACCCATATAAATTTCATAAAGATTCATTCATTGCCTCCGCCAAAGAGGATATGTTTTCGTCGTGTTTGTCTATCTGTCTGTCACCAAGATAACTCAAAAAGTTCGGAACCGATTTCAACGAAATTTACAGGGATTGTTAGGTGTGTTAGGACGAACAGATGATTAACTTTTGGTGAAGATAGCTCGATCCGTTTGTTTGTTTGTTCGTCTGTCTCATTTTTCTCAATGCTATTATAACTCTAAAAGTTATGGATGGATTTTTGTGAAATTAACACACACGAGTTGCCAGGTATATAACAAAAAGTAAATGACAAAACTTTGGTAATGATCTGATGGTTCGTTCGTTTGTCACTGTTTTTATTTTGTGCTTGTTAGCACAATAACTCAAGAAATAATGAATGGATCTTTCTGAAAGTTATAGGGGTTGTTAATAATGTTAAAAGACATAAATGATTAAATTTTGGTGCAGATAGGTTTGTTCGTTTGTATGTTTGACTCATGTTTGTCATAACATTTGTTAGCAGTGTAACTCAAAAAGTTATGAACGGATCGTCTCGAAAATTGCACAAGCTGTTCTTTCTTCTTTTCTGCCTTTCTACACTTAGGCCGAGAAGAAACACAGTGTCAGCAACACTTAAGTATTTTTCTCTTTTTCCTAACCTGCATCTTGCGAGGAAATGAATTACTTACTGTAATTTAAGGCTGCGTATCATCTCAGGGCACTGTCCTTCCTCCCATGCTGAGCACAACATCCAGATGACGTAATAAATGAGTTTGGTTGTGAGTTAGAAGTATAATGTAGGGGCCAAATTGCTACCTACAGCGCGTGTGGAGCGTGTAGTGGCAGAATCTCAAGAGTAACTTTAATCCCCCCCCCCTCCCGGCAGCTCTGAGCTCCAATATTGCCGCAAACGAGGCCTAAGTCGCGTTATTTCGGGTGGACGAGAGCCTCCGAACTTCAAATGGTTAGTCAAGATGATGAGTTTAGTTGATCGGTCGGCCGGACTCACTAACGACAGCGTCGGGCCAACGGGCTGATCAAACGGGTTACTAACGGGGCGACGGGCTGCTAACGGAGCCGTTCAAAAGCTCCCCTTGCACCGGGTGCACTCATCTGCACCGCGAGTTGCTTTGACGAATTCCGGTAATTTTGGTGCCTGTAGTGCCTTGGTTTTCCAAAGCCGCCGTTCGGGCGCGAGCTGCGCCTCCTATTTTACGTTTTTTTTTTTCGCGGACCAGCTTTGGCTCGGCGTACACATCGCAATATTTTGCCTGGTTTTCCAAGAAGACAGCGGAGATGGCGTATCGAACCACGGGCCAATCATTCATACAGAAACTGGTTTTAGAATTTATACGTAGTCGGTAATGAGATAATTATTTTTAATTTTTTTAGAATTTATACGTAATCGGTAATGAGATAATTATTTTTAAATTGTAAATCAGCGGGTCTCAACATTTTTTTCGTTCTTGCAGACTATTTACTCCCGCTTCAAATAGGGAAACTTTTATGGAAACTAAACATATGTTGTAGCGATAGGAAGATATAACTTTGAAGCAGTAGTAGTAGTAGTTGTTCAGCTAGACATTAGTAAATATGGAAGTGTTACCAGCACTTCAGTAACCAGGTCTGTATGGCACTTTTGTTTCGGCATTTCAACTGAAAACTCTGAAGATGGAAGAGAAACCACAAGAGTGCTTTAAGTTTCAAATTAGGCCATTGCGCTACTACTGGCAAGAAAACAAAGCGCAGAGCGAGGAGGTAAAATATCTACCAGCTTAACTTTATAAACCAGCCTTATGAGCAGGAACTACGGTCAGTTGCAATAATTTTGCGGAAAGTCGCTCAAATCATCTTTTGGTGCGGCAGCTAGGAACAAGGCTCTTTAGACTATCCCTGGAGAGTGAACTGTCTAAGCGGAGAATCGATTAGCGTGCACTGAGAATACAGTATCTGTCAATGCTCATTTATTTATAGCTCATAGAACGATGCATTCCCTTAAAATATATATGAGTGTATATTCACTATGCAATAGTCTATTGTACAATGAATTGTATACTGATATTCAGTCGACTGAAAAGACTATATATATAGGAGCGCGAACTTACTAGAAGAGGGGGCGGGAGTGGCAAACTTTCTGATTCAAGGGCCTCATAGACTTTTAAAAATGGACAGAAGGACCTTTCGAGCACCCGATACATACATATGAAACATAAACAGGATAAAAAATTACAATGCCTAGAATTGAAAATAAATAAATGAAAAATACCACTTTTACTCAAGATATGCAGTTTTTTATTAGATCTTATTATACACGCTTGAGGTTAGCTGATATATCGGGCCGGATTAAAAAGACTAACGGGCCGAATATGTGGCCTGCGGGCCGTAGCTAGCCCACCCCCGAACGAGAGCACTCTGAGAGCGAATACCTCCAACAAGCAAAGCAACGTTCAAACTGGTTCTGAAACTATGATTTCCTTCGTATATCAGCACCAAAATGTGGTCATTTGTGCCTTTTAAGTTTTAACAGTAATAACAGTTTATATAATTTTGTTGAAGACCTGTTCATAACTTTTCGGATTATGTTGCTAACAAACTTTCTGACTGGCAAACATTACCGATACAAACAAATACATCAACCGATCGATCATCATCACAATTTGATCATTTACTCTTCGTAATATACCTAACAACTCACGTAAGTTTCATGAAAATCCATTCATAACTTTTTGAGTTATTTTGCTGACAAACATAAATTGAAACACAGAGACAAGCAAAAGAACAAATGGACCGTCCCTCAAGACCTGAGACGCAAATTCCATGAAATCTGTCCATAACTTTTTGAGTAATCTTGGCGACAAACAGGCAGATAAACTCTACAAATACATGATTTCCTAGGCAGAGGTAATTAAAAAGTAAGAGGTAATACAGACTACTTAAGGGTTCCAACGAAAATTACGTACCCTGGCGGAGTTAATTAAAGAGTAAGAGGTAATACAGACACAATTTAAGGGTTCCAACGAAAATTACGTATATTCTCAAAGTTTATCTTCTATCACACTCATTGCAAGCATTTTCTGAATAAGGCTGTGTACAATATATATATATATATAATGAAGAAATTAGTCAGCTGTCAGTAAATAATCAACAATGCACTGCAACTTGCGCTTTGTATATGTATACATCGCATACCTGATAATACTATTTAGTGTGCCTTAATGCTAAAAACCAAAAAAACTACTGCATGCACTGCAATTGGGACGATACCATTTATTCTTCTAATTTGTGGTGCAAATTGTTCTCATTTCATGATTTAACTCACTGCCCATTTTGTCATTAAATAATGGCAAAAATTCATTATCTAAATTCATCTTTGAAGCTCTCTTTATAAATAACATTTACTTTTTCTTCGCTGATCTACTACTCAATTCCTGCATCATGGAACTCTGAAAAAAATCAATATTTGCTATAGGAAAAATATGAAGTTTAGAATCTATATACCGTTAAGAGATACTTTAGGCTCCGGTGAAATTTTAATTCCAAAAGTTCGGCCAAACGATGGCCTCCTTTCCGTTTCGCGCAAATGTTTGTGTTCCAATGAAAAACTTTATAACGGAACTGAGAGATCAAGTAAGCAAGCAACCAACTTACAAACTGTGTACTGTTTTAGAGTGGTAATCATACTTAAAATTTCAATCTCGTTTTGAAGAAAACAGGTTGAAATGTGCTGTTAGTAATCATGCTGGTGAAGCTTAAAAGATCAAAAGTGCATACAATTTCTAACTATATAAAATTTCAAATTTAATCCCTGATTTAAGACGTGTGAATTAAGTACCTCCTGCCAGCACCATGGACACTGACTTAGTTTTTTTTTCAACAACATTGATTTTCTTAAACCTGAATTACTCTGAGTTCACACTACATAAGCCGAGTAGACAATTAAAAACAAGGGCAAAGTATCCTTCAAAAATTAGTAATAGAAGCGATGCAACTGCGGGTTTCGCTGAATTAGTTATCTTCTGGTACCTCACATTTCATTGCGGCTCTGACCACTAGGGTATAACTACAAAAACGGCACTGATTGAATACTTGCAGGCATTATCTATAATTCCATGCAGTCCATGTCGTGCTATAATATTCTGGAGGGTTCCAGTAAGTTAATTTTTTATATCTTCAAACTTGTGTACAGCACTTCAGTATTGGAGAAATTAAATGGGATTTCTACAATACGCCACGTTTTCAAATAAACTTAGATTGCAAGTAATCCATAATTATTCAACAAACATTAATATATTCTCTATAGCTGCAATACCCATCTTTAATTACTCATTATCCGTTATTATGCTCTCCATAATTGCATCACTGATCATTATTCATTAATATATTCTCCAAGATTACATTATCCCTCATTAATTTACCATATACATATTATTATATTCTCCACGACTACATCACACATCACATTTCATTATCTATTTTTATATTCCCCATAATTACCTTATCCAAAGAATGATTCAGTATCCACCACTACATAATTATATTCTCCATAATGACAGTATCTATCAGTCTTCTTTATCATCCACCATTATACCTAAAGTATCATAATACTTCTCACGAAATTGCAGGTTCTCTACTTTAGAAATAAGGATATTTTTCAGCATCTGCTCATCACAAAGTTTGAGTCGTTACAAACACGCCTTATAAAATGTTGACAATTACTGAATTTATTTCCCGTACAAATAAGACAGGTTTAAACAAGCGTCTGCCCAGGACGCGAGTATATATATGCCTGTATACACTTCATAATTTCGTTGAACAGGTTCATTAGAATTTTCTGTTGCTTATTTTAAGGACAAGGGGAAGTTCGTTATGAAGGCAACTTGTGTTCCGGCGAAGAAACTCTAGAGAAAAGACTCGGGAGTTTCTTTTTGTGGAGCGTATTTTTGGTAATTAGGAGCAGAGTTTTCAGGAAATTTTCTTGATTATGCGTTATTTGTGGCGCGCTAATGACGTTTACATTTTAAATAGAGGCAGAAAGTAAGGGAAATTCCGAAAGAAAACGTAATCACGCATGGTGAGCTGCCGGGAGTGTGGAGAAGCTGGACACCATCGACAGCAATAATTCTTGCTGATCCAAACTACTAATGAATGCACCATGGAGTAACACTAGAAGGGCAAGTTTCCACCAAAAATGGCGAATTCTAGATACACATCATGTGCAAGAATTCGATCACACGCATCAGACTATAAATCTTACCTTCATTTACGCAACCAATTAGATAAAAAATCTACTAACATATAAAATTCGGGTTCTATTTCCAACAGTTAAACAAATTATACTCTATTTCCAGTATCTGCTTTTGGGTAATATATATAGGTATACTTTATCTGTACAATAACTGAATAAGCCAGAAGGAATTGTTCATGCAACAATTTTAGTGTCGCATTGCGTTACCCTCCTTTCATTATAATTATATTATCTAACTTTTTAGCATCGTTTAATTTGGTAAATATGTACCGTCTTGCCCTCCTTAATTTAACGTTGCATATACCGAGCTTAAACGTAAACATGAGCGTATACTAATAAATTGACTGTTGATTGCACGACTACCTGGTGCGCACATCATACATAGATAAAACGGACACGCTATAAATATAGCTTCATAAAGTTAGTGACATGAGTCATGCAGTGCTTTCCCAGCAGCAAAATACTTTTATTCCCAGCGACCAAGACGTCGTAACCACCCCCGTCCACACTGCAGGAGTCTGGCCTGTCCACGTCGTATTTCATCAAGTAAGTCTCACGTTGAGTGGATCAGGGCGTCCAGCCAGAAAATTACTACGAGTCTTGCCAAGCAGGGCAACTTATTTGCCGGCAACTTGACAACGAACCAATTGCCGCAGGACCCTGCAAATTGGGACGTCCCAAATTCCGAGCCTCTCGAGCATTTTTCTACCCTAGAAAGCTCTAATACAATTTTCTCCCTTTGTAGCGAATTCAATGGAGCTTCAAGTTGCTGCGTTTGGATGGGCCTGCAGAGGCGTCACGCTTAGAGTAGTGCTGAACAATTACAGCCTTTGTGGGACTAGTGGCGTTTATACGGGGCATGAGTGAACGGTTTCGTGGGCACTGTGCTGGAGCTCAACTGCAAGGAATCGTTCCACTAGTAACTGAAATGGTACGTATTTACGTGCCTTTCCCTTGAATACGGCTTTGCAGCATGAAGAATATGTGCATTAAAAAGTATTAAGCCGAATTGTGTAAAATGTTGAACTCATCACTTCCTGCAGTTGGTGTCTTATAGCTCAATCTGTTTCGGCATGAAATCTATTACCCGGATCCGTGTGCGGCCATGTTGATATGCAGGCTTTTTTTTCAAGTCAGCAGTGCGTTTTTTTTCGTTTTGATGTGATTATTCTTTGCACCAATTGATACGCATAAATTACTAGCATGAACAGCGAGTAGAGAATAATATGTTAGCAGTTAAGGATGCTGCTTCGGTTATTGTCACGAAGTCCAACGTTCTATTCTCAAGTTAGGGAAGAAAGTCTTGTTGCTTGACTCCCTTATAGCTCATTTAATCCGTGGTCGGACGCAGCCGTACACTCCTCTGGGATCAATAGGATTTCTGTCTATAGTTAAGACCTACAGCACGAACCAGTGCATGTGGGTTTCATAGTTATGGTGTGCCTTCAAGGGGACCTGACAAAAACTTCTCACTGTAAAGTTTCAACGTCCTGTGTATAGTACATGAGCTCAATGCACATCTCCCGCCGAATCTTACTTCGGAAATTTCATTGCAGTGAGGATGGAGCGTATTAATTTTTCAAACTGTGACTGCCACTGGACGTTATACTGCTGAGACGGAAAAGATTAGGAGGTCGATCAATATCTATAGATACAAGAAACTGTAGTTTCTTATTTGATGAAATAGCGGACATCCAGGTTCCATGTTTTCGAAGGTTTATTAAGCGTTTTAACTGGATTTTAATACTTATTTGGCCAAGCTTTCGGCAGTCTAAACGAAAGTTGTTTTCAAGGCTTTCAAACGATTTTCGCTTAGGCTGTGGAAAGCTCGGCCAAATATTTATTAAAATCCAGTTGCAACGCTTAATAAACCGGAAATAGAAAAAAGCGTCAGATAATATCGGCAGTTTGCTCAACATATATTTCGATTGTGTAGTGAATCGGAGGGGAAGAATATCTTCAAACAGACCCATTTCTGCAGATTAATTACCATCTAGTTTCCATATCCCAAACGCTAGGTACTTGAATTTCAAACTTCACTTTTCGAGATATATAACATGTTTTTGTAACGTTCATAAATGTGCAGACAGGTTGAGTAAGATTAAAATGCTACCGGTGTAATGAACAAGAGTGAAAAAAAAATTATATTAATTTTGTTACACTTTTCGTTGTTCGTGTTGGTGATTGTAATGCTACTGTAAATGATTAATTGCAACTTCCAGTTTAATCTACAATTTAAAACGTCATAGCAATATACCGCCACTGACAAATACATACAAACATATAGGTTAAATAGTATATGGTACACATATTTGCAGGACTACTATAGAGAACTACATACTATATGGAGTACGTTGTGAAGAACGGTACACTCAACAATTAACTACGATACCGCGTAAGGTACTAATGGCATGGATCTTATTACGTCTTTACTTTTCACAAGTTCTGCTTCCCGACGGCTTCTTTAGAAAACCATTTAAATTGAAGCACGAAATACGAGCCCCAAATGCAGCCATTTTGGCAATGCCGCTGTTGCTGAAGGAGCCCCTCCATTAACGCTTAATGATAAGAGCAAACAAAGAGGAGCGGGAGCGCAAAATGCTCCTCAATAGAAATTTCCCTCCCTATTTAAGGTTCACACTCGAGGTGCTCAAAATGGCTTTGGAGTGTCCACGGTCCCCAATTCTGAGGTCTCTATTAGTAGACTGTGTGCGTACGTGATTTGTGCAAAACAGCTGCGCTGGGGCTCGGCTGTATACAGCCCTTAGCTCTCTGCCACTTGAGCCTTCTTATAGAGCTGGGACGCACCGACGGTAACAGCTTGGGTGGGTTTGTATATGTGTGAGGCAACGAGTGGCTGCAAGACTTGACAGGTAATTTGTGAGATCTAAAGCATTAATAAAGTTAGTTTAAGTAACTCTTATTCTGTTTTATAAATATAACTAGTGGTCGTGGTCCCGCCGTCAGAAAATGAAGGTAAAAAAGAATTACTTCTATGAATCCCCGTTTCCTTCAGACTTCTTCGTGTTTCTGTCTTTTAGGAAGGTCTTTCCCTATTTTTCTGTCTTGAGCTTCTATGCAGCTTTTTTGGCATGAATTCTGAAAAAACTCAGGTGGCAAGGAGGCAAAATGCAAGTTTAATTATACATCTCGGCTGAGTTTTTCTCTTCCTTGCATCCTCAGAAATCTAAATGACGCAGATATAATGGCAATAGCTCATACAGGGCCGGGGCGTAAGTACCGGCTGCTGCATGGGAATGAGACTGTTGGGCCGTCTACTGCCTGCTGTCTACTCTACTTTCTGATACCACGGAGATACTTGATAGGTCTTCGGTTCTGAGATTTCAAAAACTTGGCAATGCAAAGGTCCCATATAGCTACTGCTCAGCAAATGAAAATTTTTTTCAATTTAATTCTTCCGATGGGGACGGAGAGACACCAACAAACTATGATTTAGTATACCGTGGAATAAACCCTGGAATAAAGGTGAACTCTTATTTATCCTTTTATTTTCGGCCACGTTTAAAGGAGTGTGATTTCAGAAGTACATTGATTTGGAATACGAAATTTTCAAAGCGAGTGGTAGACGTGGTATCTTTCTCCATGGTTTCTCCAATAGATCTGGGATACAGCCATTGTCCGGGGTATTTCCTGAGGATAAATGTAGGCAAGTTCGAAGATTCGGATCAATTCTACTAGCCGAGACCTGTAAAAATTTTACAAAGTAAAAGCGACAGAAAATTACTTCAAAGAGGCTCTGTCCCCTTAGCTCTTCGTGGTTGTTTTATTGCCAAAAAATTATTCTCTTTTCCAACGTTTATCGACTCAATTTGCCCCACATGAACTCGGAAAAAAAAAGAATATTTTCCATCGGAATGAAGTACAGTCTAGTATCTTTGCCGCCGCGTAGAATAACTTTTGTCGTGTTTAATCCTTCGATTTCGACACTTCGGCTATGCACCTTCCCTCAGTCCTTTCATATAGTAGGTAAATTTTCTTCTGTCTAATTCTTCCCATCGGAATATAGAGACAATCAGGCGAAGAATCAATAGAACTGTGTTTTATATAATCTGGGAATATCTTTCGATCTGTACCTTCTGTCAGTGAAAGAGAACTGCTTGCACTGCGCGATCAATGTGAGGGGGGCTGCGCTCATTCTACCAGTACTTCATATATGAAATGAAAGACCAAGCTTAAGCGGACGCACTATAGCAAAATCACGACCAAGCGCAGGAAAACCGAAGAATAACAGCAATTGCTTTGCTGCCGTCATTACTTGACGGCAGAGTACACTATTTCTTAATCATTATTATTATTATTACTCCTGCAGCGCAGTGTAGCGAAGCGAGAGCACTGATGTATATGGGCGACAGTGTAGGATGTGTGGACGACAGCGCGATGTGTATCCGCTATCTTCACTGCGGAGGTCAATGCTCTTTCGGTGCTGACTTTTTATAGTACGTACACTTCAGAGCCTTGACGCATGACGTTGTGCGGTGCTGCGCGTTGTAGGTTTCCGCGAGAAACCTTCACCGCACAGAAAGACCATACGGTCCCGTTTCAGGTTATGACATCCCTGAGAAATCAGATATTTAATTAATATCGACCATGAATGGTAAAGTTAATTGAAAGTATCAATGAAAAATGCGTGCCGATCATATGCAAATAATGTGATTCTGCTACTATAGTTCTAAAAGGTTACTGATGATAATGTGGTAATGACATGGAGATCCCTAAAATATCATATATCAGTTCTGGGGCTGCCGCAAATTTTGTTAAGGATGCAGTTAGGGGATGCAAGTTCAGAACACCTGCAAAGGCACGTGCAAACACGTGTAGTAAAATTAACATAGAGAACGATACCTAAAGGTGTTGATCCATTGGTACTTTACGTACGTTGGTACTTGACGTATTAACTGAAGCTGTACCAAGAAGATCTAAAGCAAACGCACTGAACTCTAAATGCTAAAACGATGCAGAAACATATGATGTAATTAGGAGTTAAACGTGGGCAAAGGAATTTCGGTTGCAGTTAAAGAGCAACATATTGTATTATAATCTCCAGTATAATGAAATTACCAGCCCAGCTAGTACAATTAACAGTATAATGCAATCATCAACATATGCAGTAGAATCAACAATAAGTATAGTGCAATTACCAGTACATTGCATTCACCATCAACAGCGGCTGGTCATTAACAGCGCATTAATACAATATTGCAATAATAAGAAGACGTAAGCCGTCATGAAATTGTTACAAGGTAAGCGTGTATAAGAGTATATTTGACAGACCCTGGAAACATCGCGGTATCGCTGGACACTCAGTTCAGTATGGTCTTCCCATAAATAAATATTAATTGTTACTAAATCGAAGCATAGTTATCTCGTCTCTCTGTAATTTGTCCTCAGAACTCGGCATCATGTACTGTATTTGGTGCGTAAATAGGCGATAAATTTGTAAACCCTAGTAGCTAGGAACTAGTCATATTTTCCTAAAATTTTAAACTGAATCCTTGCTTGGTTGCGTTCAAACATAGATTAAGTAACCTGTTGTTTACAAGTTGCTAATTAACATCGAGAAATAGGGTATGATTCAACTTAAAAATGTTTAAAAATCTGTCGCAAGAACAGATCGTATAATCTTCTCAATCTGAACAACAATACCGGAAAAACGTATCGCCAAAAATCTCCAAAGCGTCAAGCATTTCGCTTACTATGCAAAGATTTTGCTATCCCACGGCTATGTGTCGCATCTTCTTTAATCACAAACGATAGAGTTGTTTTAATTAGTCGAAACGAAAGCTTTATGCTTATTTACTATTGGGAATTTCTCATCTCTTCAAACGCAAACGCAGCAACAGAGTATATTCTCTTGGTAGGACCTAAGAAGGGATCCTTTGAGTCGGCAGCTTCCTTCCACGCTTCCATTGTGTTGCGCTCTCCAGCTGTGTTACGGCTAGGCACGACAGCAGTATCATTGGGGACCTCGGTTAGTCGCTCACGTTTTTAGGTGATTGAGGAGGGTAAAGTGATAACTACTTGAGCAAACTTAATCTCCCACAAAACCGAGGGAGGTTAACGCCGACTACTGCCGCGACGACAACGCTCGCCAGCTGTTGGTGCTGGACTCGATCTGTATGTAGGAGAGACATCTAGATTTTTTTTTTCATCAAATGTATAAATGGTACAGCTTGCGTGCATAGCTTGAGCTGAAGGAGAGACAGGCATATCAACTTTGCACGGAATGTACCTATTGTGAAGCACATACAGTACTTGTAGTTTTAATTCCAAAGTTTATTTATATTCCAATTTTGTTGCCTAAGAATGATTTTTGTAGTGAACTAGGCACCCGTAGATATTTGGACCACATAATGTTCAAAATATTGATTTAAGTGCATTTTGGGGACCAAGATTTACTCCTTAATTGTTTGTGCTCGAGCCGAAGTGAAGTGCAGCAGGAGAATAGGTATTCCTAATTCACACAGTAAATCTAAGCCTTGTGAGGAGTAGCAGCTAAAAGTAATGCTTATTTACTAAGACTGAATGGCTAATAGTTTCATAGTCCCTCTTTCTACCGCTGATAACAAGTAGTATACACGTTTATATACATATGCAGCTCGTCAGGATTCATTTTTATAGAGATCTTTAAGGTGCTCAAACTATTGTTCTTTATATTCGTTCCATATCTCCAAATGGTATATTAGTCTGTATATGACCTAAATACATAGTCTATTGGTCAGATAGTCTGTTTCTGCAAATGGTTTCTGTCTGGTCTATATATCTAATACTAAGAATGACCGTCGTGTGTTTATATATAAATATATATATAAATATATATATTTATATGTTTGGTGTCACGCTCTTAACGAAATAGATAGGCGGAAATTAGCCCAGGTTGGAGGCTCTGGTGCTCCTCTCAAGTTCCATTGAAAGTGATAGGCAGAAAATAG
>LQNS02000137.1:9617605-9628346 GCA_001587735.2 Parhyale hawaiensis | reverse complement strand
CCACTGGGCAAGGTCTTTTTAATTGTGTTAATGCAGTCGGGAGCACAATGGATAATGGGCATTGAAAATGGATATTGCACCATGTCATGCAATTCGTGACTTAAAAGTTTGCCGATTGTATCATGTCTCGGTAGGAAGGAGGTGGGGGTAAGGCAAAGGAGGGGATGGGGGTGAAGCAGAGGTTGATGATAGAACAGAATGAGATTGGTTCGCACCGTTAGAAAGCTCATTCCAAGACCTTTCTTTTTAGGGATCACACTTTGGGTTAGGTCCCAATTCACGGCATGGGGGAGGGGGGGGGGAGGTGGAGGTCCTCAAAGTTGGTAACTTAGCCAAAAATGGCCCGTTCTCCCATGTCTTTGTTAGTTTTTCGCTTATTGCTTGAATACTACCATACGTAGGAAAATGGTTTTTGTTACTTTGAAAAGGAAATAAATTTCTATTCTAACGTTATCAAGGATTTTTTTTAGGCGTAACCCTTAACGGACACCAGGAACCCAAAGTGTTGAGAGCATGGAAGACCGTGAAACTTTCTTGCCGGGGCTTTTCAGGTGGAAATTCCGCAGTAATGTATTGATATATGTGCAAGGACGCTGGGTCCGGAGGATATATCTATGCAGAGACTGCTGGGTCAGGAGGATATATATGCAGGGACTACTGGGTCAGGAGGACACACGGTATAGGTAGTTAAAAATTATAAGCCAGGTAGACCGTGAAAATTTCACGGGTACAGCTAGTATAAATGAAGCTGTTCAACCACCCGGGGGGGGGGGTTAGAAGCTAGATACATTTTCATCCAGACTTTGCATCAGACGAGCTTTTATCCCTGAGTAATTCTGGACACAATACGATACTGACAAATGAACACAGACGGGTAATTCTTCAGTATTTTTGCAAGAAGTTTGCAAGAAGTCATAATTCATCGCTCGCACTTACAATAAGGGCGGAAAGTAGGTGTACATTTTTTGTCACAATTCCCGTCGCCCTCTGTTGGCGATTCTGAATAAAAACATTTGTTTCTAAAACAATTTTGTTTCAATACGTCGTGGTGCATGAAAACTAAACGTAAAGGTGAAAACAGGGAAACCTAACATGTTCTTATGGCTTAATGAATTATAAATGAATGAATTTATGAGTCACAGATGTCAGAAATGCTTAGTTTTAAAACTAATAATGTGTGATAGTAAGTATTAAGTAAGTTAGTAGTGGTCCCACTACTGCGTGCTATTTCTTTAGATAAAGTGCTTCCCTAAGCTGTGGTTTCGTTAGCAGCACTAGTCTGACGCTCCTATTAAAAAAAAACAATGCATGAATGGATGTAAAATACATGGATATATGGCCCGTAATCATCATTATAGGTTGATAGCAAGGAACTGCTTCCGTGATTCTGTTTAAGTTTTGATTTAACGCATCGGACACGACACTATGCGTAGTAGTAAACACTGCGCTGTACAGCGAAGCACTGACTGATATTTTTCTTTAATTTGGCCGACCAATATTATTATTTTGAGCACAATGTACAGACTTTTGCTTTATTATTATGCTACAAAAAAAAAAGAATAGTTCATTTCTGTGATAATTTAGTGTGTTCTACGAACATTTTATTAGGAAAATCCTTCATATAATACGAGATCCTTTACTAAAACGATTGCTGAATAATTGCACTTGAGTACTGATATAATGCTAGCTTGATACATTGATATCTCAAAAATTACACGATTCCTCCCGCTCTGACCCATTATCATTAATGGTGTAAATCACAAGTTGGTCGTATCGTCGCCACAACAATATTCAATCACCGCTGGATCAACAATACCTGTTGAAAGTGCATTACGATCTTCAAATTTTAAAACTCTATTGCAATTAATTTCTCTCATAATTCAATTCCATAATTCAATTCTTATATCCATTCCAAGTTATTATCAAAGTAAATGGCATCGCATGACGTATAGAAACAAGTGAGCTTTTTTTCTGAATTATATTTAAACTTGAAGCTTAGAGCGACACCAGCACCCTTGCTGCCATTCTGCCCACCAAGTCATCGCCCTAGAAATTGCCGCGTGGAGTTTTTTCACTTGTATATTCAATGCTCTTCGCTCTATCCCGCATATTCGTAGCCATGATACCAGAGTTATTTAGCCAGCCCCAGCCAAGCCAAGAGACAAAGATGACGTCACAACGGTGCTAAACTCTTGATTTGAGCTGCTCTTAGAAGTTGTGTCTTCCCCTACTGCTGATACAATATCAGTTGGTTTAAATTATACCCCTAGAAACCCCTTACGTTGATAGACTTTCGAGCTGAACGTCTGCCTACAGGGCGGGCGTGTGACTGTATGGTGTTATCTAGGACAAGACAGCTGTAAAGGAAGTTGTGTGACACTGAATGATTTTATTTGTGCATTGGTCATAATTTTTCTTATCTCCGGCGTGACCAATTAAGTAGCTAGCACCCAAAGCCGATCTAAATGTGGACTGAGCTATGACATGAGGGGAACACTCGTGGTCTGACCTACGGAAATCTAAAGGTAACGTCAACTTGACCGCACCCTTAACTGAGAAACCCACGAGCACTGGTTTGTGCTGCAGATATAGGTCAACTGGCCCCAGAGGAGTAAATACAGCAGCAGTCAACGACGGGTCGTCAAGAACTATGGCGCCGTTGACGGAAGGTCCAGCGACCAGCGCCCCTGGCGCCCTCCCCTTATCTGAGGAAGGTAAGGGTCCCCTCGGCAGCTGTGCATACCTATGGCTGTTGAGTCAGAGCACATAGCTCAGTATAGAGCTGGCATGCCTGGGTTGGCATCCAACCTGTGATACAATGCGCCTGAGTTCGGCCCGCAAAGCTGCTGTTGCTATTGTGAGTAACAAATTTAAATGTAGACTGAGTTATGACAAGACGTGAGTACACGTGGTCTGACCTAAATCTAGAGCAAATCTAACTGTGAACTGAGCTAGGACAAGAGATGGGCACTTGTGGTCTTATTTCAACCTAGCGCAGATCTACTGTGCGCGTAGACAAAGCTACGGAAAGAGGTGAGTACGCGGGGTCCAGCCATAAGAGTGGCAAATTTATCCTGGCAGTTTGTCGTTGTGACTGGGTCGGAGGCGCCCACCTCTGACTAAAGGCACTCTCAAATGTCTTTGAAGAAGTTCTGAACCAATATTAAGAACAGGTATTAAATTCATAACAGATTTCTGACAAAATAGCTCGATACTTTGTGTCTCTTGTCCAGAAACTGTTGCCATTCTTTGTATGTTACTAACTGAAATATACAGTATTGTCAACTAGCATATAATATACAAAATTTATTAGATAAAAAATAACCCCCATGTCATACGCAATGAATCCAAAGGGTGGCAAGGCCATACTCCCGCCTCTAAATAAAAAATAATAAAAAATTATCCCTGAGCTGCATAGTGCACCTTCATGTTTGGCACATTCCAATTAATGCTGTTCATGAGGAAAAAAATTATACATCAAGTGTAGCAAAGCATGCACACGTTTATTACATTGATGTAATATGAAGATGTGAAAAGCAATTTTCAACTACTATTGTAATATTTTACAGTCTACTTGGCAGTCAGAGTTGTTGGCAGAAAATTTACAATGGAAGTGTTCAATGAACATAATTCGGGTGTTAATTTGGTTAATAACGATGCATAANTAACAAAAGTCACCTTTAATATGTGCGATCTAAAAAGGTAAGGGAGGGCGATTTCATTCCCGCAGAGCAGCACAACCTCCGTTCCTTTTAAAGAGCCAGTCACGCACAAGGAGGTTCTAATATAGAAGCTCCTTGGTCACGCATCACTCGATCAAAACATAAACTGCGGTTTTGCATCCTGGATACGCGGGAGTATCATATCAACTTAAATTTGTTGCTCCAGGACAAAGCTGCTTCGTCAAAGGAAGAAAACTCCAATTGGAAAAAAATAATTACGCAACGAAAGCCCTGCTCTCTTTGCATTTATTAATGGAACTGCTGTACTCTGAATGATGTTACTTTTTTTTTGTCGTTGATGTCCTATACTCAAAATCCAAATGATGAGTCTGGAACTATCAATGCTTTCAAGTGGAAAAAAAGTGAAAATGTGGAAATCCATATTGTTGATATGTTAAAATTTAGTACTTCACTCATCATCCCTGCTGACAGTTCAAATTCGTCAATGTTAGAATTGCATTCAAAATTTAATTGTCCCTCTGTTTTGCCACAAGTTGCAGCCTGGTCAATTTTCGCCTTTCGGTTTTCAACAGAACGTGACAGCGTTGCCACAAGGTCCAACTCGGTTCATTTCCTGCCCTTCTGTTCTTTTCTGTTCTCGTTAGAGCATAACTCGAATAATGCATGATTACTGAAAGTAGATAAAAAAATATACAAATACACCGCGTATATAGAGTACACTGTGTTAATTCCAAGCTTTACCCTATCTGCCTATCCGATTCAGCCTGTGCGACGTCGACACTTTCTCCCAGCAATGCAATGGGAGAAAGAACCCTTGTGAAGAAATAGCAAAGCATTAGTAAGACATGGCAAAGTCTCTACACTAAGAAAATAGTTGTATCGAACCAGCACGTACTGGTACTGTCGTGCAATGACAGAAAATGCCTGTCTTGGCGGGCCGTTACAGCACGATCGACAAACGCAGTTTCGTGCTGCACAAGCATGCCATGGCAGGTGTTTCCTATGGTTACATAGGAAGGCGTGCTGATTTTTGAACAACGGTTTGTTCAGTGCAATGAGATAATGTAGGCCCGACAGCACAGCTGTAAACTGCCGAGATAGCACGACAGCACGACTCGTGGCAGGAGAGGCATGCGGTGGTGCGTCTCTCGAGGCAATTTCGAGGTAAAATTTGGCGTAACAAATTCGATAATACGAGCAAGGGGCCGTGCTTATGCATGCGACATTTCGCTGGAAAATGGCGGGTGCATCTTACTGGCAAAATGGTCTCATATATAAAAGATATTGCTACATGCTTACAGAGAAATAAATGTGTGCGCAGAGAACGAGTTGTTTGCATGAATGTACAAAACATTATTTCAGAGGTGAAATACCGAACGCGACGGTTAATGTTACCCGCCATTTTCTGTCTGAACCTATATATGTAAATTTAGATAAATAGTAGTAGTTCTTAATTAACTATACCAGTCACTAGGCATGACAACACTAAATGAACTCGGCATCATTGGAATCGGTCAGTATTGTCGTGCTGCAAGCAACAGCTAACTTACTTTCAAACATTGAACAAGTAAGTTTCAAACATGGAAAAAGTAGAATAAAGTACCGCTAAAGAATGAAACACGCAGCTCGCTCGTATATAAACTATGTTAGTTAAGTTAGAAACATTTTGGAATGCAGTAGCAAATCAAACCTTCTTGCCGCTCAGGAGAACAATAATTTTGGATCGAATGAGTTCAAACTTGACCGTTGTATGCCAGTGTATTCACTAAACTCTTCATCACTGGGGAAGTAAAACATGATTCATTAATTTATAATTCTTATACATTTGCACACACACAGTGTATAGGTGCGTGTATCGACCTCTGCAGTACAATTTACACATGAGACTGACACACTGAACATCTAAGTTCGATTGAACTTACGTGCGGCATGGCTCGCGTGTGGAGAACCCACGCACTGTTTGAGCTACAGTATATAGAAAGTAAACAATAACAGGAAATCTATAACGTAACATAACTAATACTGGTGCACATATCGTGGCTGTAGCAGACTGATATTCATTTTACCTGTTACAAGACAAACTCGAGTATATCTATCCAATAATTACCTATTGTTTGTAGGTTATTCGCATCAAATTGAAGAATATTTCAAAAAAGAAATTCCTGAAGAGGCTGAAGTTTTCGGTGCAGAGGGCTCGTGGAAACCAACATAATTTTTTATTTTCTAAAACTAACGTTTCTTCTGAAATTTTAGTCGATTGTTATAAGCCAGTCCAAGTAAAGTTTGTCCCTGTTTCACGATTTCTTCAGTGACAATATAGTAGTTGTTACTATGGTCAAGTTTTCGAGCACGTAAATGCAAAGCTTCGCGCAGGTAATGTATACGTAAGAAGATTGAGGTTTTGGTCCTCTCAAGCAGCGTAATTAGTATGCGATTGACGCCTGGACCTCGACTCAATGGTGAATACAAAGCTACGAATTGAAGCTTCTGAAAGGCTTAGGCTAATCGGATTAGATTATCATAGTAGAAGTGAGCCACGCAAACGCGCCTCAAATAAAAGCATTATTTAAAGTGCATTTAGTGTTTCAGAAACATAGAATAGTTAGCACATGACGACTAAATTTTTTGTTCTGCTAATTCAGTGATTTGATCCCATACCATATAAAACTAGAGCACTCTGAGAGCACATATACCTCCGTCAAGCAAAGCCACGGTAACGAAAAATTGAAGTTGATTCTGAACCCGTGATTTTTTTTTTTTGTATCAACACCAGAACCTAATCATTTGTGCCTTTTAACAGCATTAACAGCATCGATAATTTTGTGAAAATATATTCAAAACTTTCTGTGTTATGCTGCTAACAAACACACTGACAAACATTAGTCAAACACACAAACAGACCGACCGATCGTGACCAAAATTTAATTATATAATCATTTGTGTCTATTAACATTACTAAAAAACTCCTGTAAATTTCATAAAGATATATTAATAACTGTCTGAGTTATTGTGGTAATAAGCATATAATTAAGCACATCGACAAACAAACGAACCAACAAACAAATCATCGCAAAAATTTGGTCATTCACTCTTCGTGATATACCCAACAACTGACGTGAATTTCATAAAAATCCATCCATAACTTTTCAGTTATGGTATTAAGTATAATGAGATAGAGAAACAAATGGGCGGATCTTCACCAAAAGTTAAACATCTGTTTCTCCTAACATACCAAACAATCCCTATAAACTTCATTGAAATTCTTTTTTAACTTCTTGAGTTATCTTGGTGACTGACAAACGGAATAACAGACCGACAAACTCGACGAAAAAATAACGTTCTTTTGTTATGTTTCATACTGATTTTGTCACAAGTTTTCATCGAAGGTACAAAATTTTCACTTGAAATGTACCGGAAATGCTATATCATTACAAGCAAATGTGACGCTTATCCATACTTTTAAGACTTTAGTCAAAATTCTTAACTAAAGCGGAGTGCTCATTGCAACAAAATTGAAGAAGAACCCGAGTAATTATTGCTATAAGCAATTTTGTTGCGGCTACTAGTAAACGTATATATTCTCTGTAAGCTAATTCCAGAAGACAGCGAGTATCTGCTATTATATTCTGGTCGCTCGCTGAGTATACACCGATTCCTTATTTCCCACTACCAACACCGGTATAGCTATACTATTTTGTACTTAAAACATTACAATACATAGAACTCGTATTCCGGGTTCTGTTTTGAATTACAGATACTGGTGTATCTCTAATTTAACATAGACTCATGCTATAGAATCAGTTTTCGATGTATTGTACATTTTCTTTGAAAGCATATGTGTTAATCGAGGTCATGTACCACAGCAGTGATTTCGCTGAGTGAATTTTACTATTATCGGGACTACGGTTTAATCGTTGATTTTCAGCAATTCTTGTGCAAGAATAGCAAGGTTCCGTAAAGCTCTCTATCGAATGAAATAAATGCCCTTATTTGCCAGCTGGAATTCCAAAATTTGGCTTTTCCAAAAACGCGAGGAGGTCGACTTGTGTGTGCGGCTCCTCCAGGGCCAAATATCTCTGGTGGCGGAACTTCAGATTCACACTTTTGTCCGGGCCAGCAAAGTTAATTCTGTCCCTAAAAAGTTGGTGGTTGAGGAAATTGGTCCATTGTGCCGAGGCAGATGGCGAAGATAGAGGTTATGGCATTACAGGAGCATGAAGAGGACACACCAACGTTTTCTGAAGGCAGCACTGAGGGAGAATGAAAGGGGCGACTGGGCGCTCACAATCCGATTCTGCAGTTCTTTGATATACGAGGAGAGTTGGCCAAGTCCGAGCGTACTTGTTCTGCAGGTGCTTGCTGAGTGTGTCAGAAAGTTCGTGTAACTGGGAGATTGCGAAGTGAGTGGAAAATATGAACTGTGAGTTTTTTTTAAGTGACTGGAAAGCATAAACTGAGCTTGTGAATGGAGTGGAAAATATCTATAAACTGTGAGTTTTTTGAAGTGACTAGAAAGTATAAACTGAGCTTGTGAATGGAGTGGAAAATATCTATAAGCTGTGAGCTTTTTGAAGTAACTGGAAAGTATAAACTGAGCTTGTGAAGGAAATGGAAGACATGAACGGCGAGCATGCAAAGGGATTGGAAAAGTAATCTGTGACCTTGTTAAAGGAATGGAAAGCAAGAACCACGATCTTGTAAATTAACTAATGCACAACATGAACAGCGAGCTTGTAAACTAACTGATGGAAATGGTGAACTGTGAAATTGTGAAACGAATGGAAATATGAACTGCAAGCTTGTAGAACATATGGAAAATATAAATTGTCGTGTTATGGGGAGTAGCACTCCAGAGCAGTATAGCTATGCCTTCGGGACGTCCGTCGTTTGTGCCCGTTTTGCTTCCTTCCAGTTCTTTACTCCTACTGATGATATTTCGTTCACTTATTCCTCTTCTTTCATGATTTGCTGCGGATATGTGCGTTGATCCGGTATGGAAACACCTTCATGTATGGCTTCCTCTTTTCTCTTGACATACTGCATGACCCTTATTTCTTCCTGTTACATACAAGCTGAAGCTTAAACATTCAATATCATATTAATATGAACTGCTAGATTGCAATGTAAAGGTAACGTCAAATTGACTGCACCCTCAACTGGGAAATCCATACGCACTGGTTTGTGCTGCCGATATTTGCCAACTGGTTCCAGTGGCGTAAGTGAGGCTGCAGCCAAGCACGGGTCATTAAGAACCACGGTGCTATTGGAGAACTATAGAACAAATGAACCGTGAGCCTGTGAAGTAAGTGGAAGAAACAAATATCTGCGAATACCGATTGTGATGTTAATATTAAATCATTACCTTCGCGAAGGTTATTCTGCTGCGTTTGTTTGTTTGTCTGTCTCTCTGTCACCAAGATAATTTAAAAAGCTGGGAACTAATCTTTACAAAATTTACAGGGATTCATAGGCAGGTTATGAAAACCTGATGACTAACTTTTGGTGAAGGTCCGTTTAACTATTTATTACCTCCGCCAAGGAGGTTATGTACGTATTCGTTGGGTTTTTCTGTCTTGCTGTCTGTCATCAATATAACTCAAAAAGTTATAGACCGATTTTGACGAAATTTACAAAGATTGTTAAGTATGTTAAGAGGAACAGATGATTAACTTTTGATGAAGATCCATCCATCTGTTTATTTGTTTCTTTGTTTGCCTCATTTTTCTCAATACTATAACTCGAGAAGTTAAGAACAGAACCTTTTGAAATTTATATGAGTTGTTAGGTATATTATGAAGAGTAAATGACCAAATTTTTGTAACGATCCGTTTATTTGTTTGTTCGTTCGTTTGTCACTGTTTTAATTTTATGCTTGTTAACACAATAACTCAAAAACTAATGAATGGATCTCTAAGAAATTTACAGGAGTTGTTATTAATGTTAAAAGGCATAAATGATCAAATTTTGGTGCAGATCGGTTTGTTCGTTGGTAAGTTTGACTCATGTTTGTCATAATGCTTGTTAGCAGCATAACTCAAAAAGTCATGAACGGATCTTCAAAAAAATTACTGAAGCTGTTAACACTATTAAAGGGCACAAATGATTAGATTTTGGTGTTGATGTAGAGAAAATTATAGTCTCAGGTAGAACCAATTTTAATTTTTCGTAACCGTTGCCTTGCTTGGCGGAGGTATGCGCTCTCAGAGTACTCTAGTTTATGTGCTTGTTTGTCTGCCTCTTGTTTCTTGCTACCATAACTGAAAAAGTTATGGACGGTTTTCAATGAAACTTGCGCCAATTATTTGGAATGTTAAGAAGAGTATATGACCAAATTTTTGTGATGCTATCTCTGTCCGTTTGTTTCTTTACCTTTGTGTTTGATTTTATGTTTATTAGGAGCAGAACCCAAAAAGTTAGCCTACGAATAGATCATTATGAAATTTTTAGGAATTGTTAAAAAAAAATTTAAAGACACAGATGACTGAATTTTAGTGCTGATCATTTCGCCTGTATGTGTGATGGACCAATGTTAGTTAACACAGAACTCAAAAAGTTCGGGACGAATTTTCAAGAAAGTTACAGAAACTGTTATTAATGCCAAGAGGCACTAATGACCAAAGTTTAGGTGAAGATAAAAAGGGAATCCTATTGCAGGACCAATTTTAACTTTTCATCAACATTGACTTGTTTGGCGGGGGTATGCGCTTTCAGAGTGCTCTAATTGAAACTGTGTTGATATAAACTGCATTTTATTCTTAGAAAGATTTTACCATAATATTTTAGTCAAATGTGTTCCAGTAAAATTACTTTAGTTACCCCTGTAAACGTTTTCTTTAGTCCGTTTTCTGTAAAAGAGAGTTTACCAGTAACTGTGAAATTTTCTATTCGCTAGACTTTTAGTCAACCGCCAACAAAGCAGTTCGTTTTATTTTTTGTCCTTCATTACCCCACACTCGACCACCATCGGAGATGTCTTCATCAACAGGTTATGGGCCCAGCAGATTACGCCTAGTGTTTGATGGTGATGAGTCAAAGTACGAGTTGTGGGAAGTCAAATT
>LQNS02000137.1:9584494-9598210 GCA_001587735.2 Parhyale hawaiensis | reverse complement strand
TATGTATTTAAGTATTTAGTATTTAAATACATTTCAAAAATGTATTTAGTATTTAATTACATTTTACGGATGTATTTAGTATTTAAATACTTTGATGTATTTAGTGCCCATCACTGGCAGTAGCTCATAGTCTTTAGGTTTGAGTTGTTATAAGTTCTACAATTTTATTTTTTTCATTTCCAGTGACTAACGACGTGTCAATAAACTTCGACTGCCGGAGTATGGTTTTACTAACTGTAGGCACAACCCCAGAGGGTCTGTTTAAATGGAAGCAGCAACGCATTCCGACGCCAAGCTGGAAGAACACGTGTTTCATTTTCCAGTAATAGCAAAAAGATTACTGGCGCAGCAATACCATGTCGCATCACGCCGAATTCTCAGTGATGCTTTTCTTGGCTTTTCTGCAAGACGATCTCACAATTAATGCAAACTTATCATCATTACGGAGCAGTTCAAGCTTGTATTCACAACTAAAGCGATCTAACAGAGGAAGCAGAAAGTTATTATTATTATTACTGTATATGGAGTAGTTTAAGCCTCCGTGTCCACAATAAAGGCGATCTAACAGAGGAAGAAGCAAGGGACATATAGTATGACTATAGAAATATGGGGAACCCATGAACGAAGGTGTTCCCATGCAGGATCAACGCGCATGGGAACAGCAAGTCAGGAAAGAAGAGGAAGATCAGAATAAAGCATGAGCAAGTAGGAGTATGAAAATGAAGGAAGCAAAGTGGGCACGAAAGATAGACGTCCCAAAGGCCTAGCTAATGGCTAACGTAACCTATACGAGCCACTGGGGTCGCCGCGCAAGCAGAAAGAGCCATATAGTACGTCGATAGAAACATAAAACCAATGTAGGAAGGTGTTTCCAAACAGGATCAACGCGCATTAGTAAAGGCAGTCGGAAAAGAAGAGTAACAGAAGATAAAGTATAAAGTGTATGATATGGGAATGGAGCAAAGTGGGCACGAAAGACAGATGTCCCAAAAGCTTAGCTAACGGCTAAAGTAACCTACACAGTCCTAGAGGCGCTGCTCCCCATAACATACGATGAGCGAAACCGTAAGGAGAATAAAAGATCCGTAAGCTGCAGGGTATATTTTGTTCCCAATAGGCACCAGTAGCTGCTAAGCAGAGAACGTAAATTAAGTCTAGGAAGGCAGTGCTATTCGCGTAACTAACCGCATTCGAAACCATCCCCGTTGTTCTCGACATGCGTGAACACTACGAGCCCTTCGTGTTCAGAGAATGCAGTCCAGGCAGTGGCCGTCACACCAGCCCAGGCGGATCCTCAAACACATTACCACCATCGTAAACATATCAGCGTCCCAGCATACAATGCTCATTCCAAAAGACAAAACGGTAGACAATAAAGCGGCACGCTATAAAATACTTTCGACCATATCAAAAGCGATACAAATTTGGCAATGGGGTCTGGTGACCAGAATGTAAACAGTGCCATGCACATACAATCTAAGTAATCAGTTTTTATAATCCAAATATAAGAAGGCAAACAACTATCCTACGAAGAAAAAATAAAATTTAGGAATGGGAGAGGCTGAGCAGAACAAACAACGATATAATGAGAAGAAATCCATGCTTTAAATAAATACTCTGTAAATATTTGGTAATATTTAGCTTTATTGCAAACATTCCCAATTAACATTTAGAAATTCTAACGATGCACGTTTTCAAATGCCAAGAAATAAACCAGTAATTTTATCAATAAATCTCCGCGTGATAAGATTTGTGATACTGTCAGGAACTTTGATGGGTTACAAAGTGGCCCGCAGAATCACAACTGTGTTCTCAAGATATGCAATGGGCATATCTACTGGCCCACGGGCGGTCTATTAAAATGTGCTGCACTGATTTCAAATCGAAACGCGTTAATAAAAACTTACAATAAATAAGCAGCAACGTTACCACGTATATAAATTAGACAGAACGTAAAGAAATAGATAAGACCGCGCATATATTGACATAAAGATAGGAGCTGCCAGCGGAGTAGCTACTAAGAAGAAGTATCAGGACGAGATCTACGCTAGATTACAATCGTGCCTTAGTAATTAATTAGAAGTTGCCAGATGCTGGTTCACCTCGACAACTTCACGAATAATACTACTTCTACATAAACTCCAATATAGATAGGGAATATTTAAATACGAGCAATCGAGTTCAACGAATAAAATATTTTCAGTCAACGAGTGGAACAAGCTGCCAGCCGAAGTAAAATTTGATTGAAATTTGAGAATATTCGACATTCATTTTTTCATTATCAACCAAAACGTATAGGTGGACAAGAGGAACTGTTACAATGGGCAACATGAATGTATAAACAAACGACCGAAAGTGAAGGCGAAGGCAAGCTACATTCGACGAAAACGAATCCATTAGTTGGAGAAAAGAGTGCGAGTAAAATCGATGTAGTCCAGGGCACCAGGAATGGTTTGGCCTGTTTTCGGGTCGACGAATGGCTTCATGCGGCCGGCACAATAGTCTGCCATCTCCTTCGTGAGGTTCTGTAAAACAGTTCATTCATTAGTACACTATATAATTGAATACGTTAGTTAATGGTTAATATAATTTTGCAGTGCTTAGTGTCCGATATGTATCAATAACGCCCTTAATAAGAGAAACCAAATGCAGGTTCTTCGTTTTAAACTTACGCTTCACTGCATTGGTGGTTCAAGAAAGGAGAAGATAGCTACATACTGCATCTCAATAAATATATAAAGATGTGATACAAACACACGGTAGAACAGTAGGCAAGGATACAGTAAGTTAGGGAAGGAAAAAAAACCAGTTCAGGTATAGTATGAGATTTATATCCAAGTCTAAGTTCAACTGGAGTAGGTTAGGTTAGTTAAGGATAAGTGAGGATACGTTCAGGTCAGTTAGAATAAGTCCCTAACTCAACTCAAAGGCACACATTTCACACCTAAAGCTCAGGTGGCCTACATACCGTACCGACACCGAGAAAACAACAGCCCGAAGAAAAATTCAGAATTCACAGAAGAACTTGATATAGAACGGAGAACGTATCAATTTAGCAAGTTAATTAGGAGACGCGCAGAACCCAATCAACAACTATCCGAGAAATGATTACTAAACAAATCTACCGCTTGCGGCGAGATTGGAAATGAATGATGCATCGTTGGTAGTGGCCAAACGATCATGGCGCAGCAAGAAGTCTTGTGAACACGTAAATATTCAAAAAATTAAATTCATCACAATACAAAGCTTTACTCAGTGAATATCTGGAAAGGCAAAGCAACAAGTCGCACTCATCTAGTGAAGTTGGTCTCTGGTGACACAATTCCTACAATATCGAAAGACTGAAACAGCGAGCATCTAAAAACACAAAGCAATGAGTGGCACTGACCTGGTAAAGTTCGTCTCTGGTAACATAGGGTCTGTCGCCGGCGGCAATGGCTCGGAATGCATTCTCGATTTCTTCGGAGCTGTGCACGTTCTCCGTCTCTTTGGAGATCATAAACGCCATGTATTCCTGCAGTGACACAAAACCGTCCCTGTTCGGGTCCACCACATTAAGGATGGCTTCGAATTCAGGATCTTGCTGGCCGTCTTCGACCATGGGAAGATCGTAACCCAAGGCACGAAGGCAGGATTTGAATTCGGTATGGTTCAGCCGGCCACATTTCTCTTTGTCGAAGTGCTGTAACGAGAAAATTAAAATAATTTTTAGTAATATTCCAATCGTTAGCTTATAGTCTTATACAGGCATGATCCATTTGCCTGATACAAGAGTCATATTCTCTCATATACCAGAACATACGGTACGTTAAAAAAGCAGCGTAATGCCTCATTTAACAAGTTTGGAAATGAAACCGCTCGCTCAATCATGGATGTCCAGAGGATAACACGCTAAGCGAGACGTTAGCTGAGTGCAGAGAAGTACCGCAAGCAATTAGTTGACAGTCTTCCCAATGAAGCTCAGTAAGAAGTTGAACAAGGCCATTCGTATACGAAATATGATAGGAATTACATTGAGTAACGTGATGCACTAGCGTTGCAAAGAATTACACACATAAGATAACCGCATTGACGTGGTTCTTTTATACCTAACTATAGATATATACAAGATAAAAGATCTATCACCTTGAACATCATGCTGAACTCCTTGAGTGCGTCTTCGGACACGCCGCTCTGGTTCCTGGCCTGGATCTGCTGTTCCAAGTTGTGCTGCATACGCATGCCGAGCTGGTCCAACTGATCCCATTGCTGGGCAAGGCCAACCGTGCTGTAACGAAGGACATCTTTAATATCAAGTGTTACGAACAGACTTACAGATCCCCATTGCCAGACGTGGGTGAGGAACGGGAAGAGTATCTGCAGTCGCTCAATAAAAAAAAAAGGACAGACAGCGCACCAGTAACAGTTAAGCTGGAACTAGCACGAAGTTTATTTGCTGATTGATACGTTAGTTTAAGACCCCCGAGATACAGAACGGTTTATCAATAGGGGAAAATTCAAGAGTGTTCAAATATATATAAGAATTCAAGGAGACACAGGCACAGAACACTGTGCAAGGGAACAGCAGCACAGAAGAGAAGAGGCACCTGACGCGATAGAGCCAACTAACCTGTGCTCCGTGTATCTGTTGTCGAGAATAAGATGCTCCTCGAGTATCTGGCCAAGATCTTCGATCTTCTTCAGCTCCGAGCGATGCTCTCTGACTTGCTGTGCCTTCAGGCGTGTAGCTTCGAGTTGTTGCTCCAGGGTGCCCGAGCCTTCCATCATAGCGGACCTGGTCAGCAGAAATAGCGTTAGTGGCAGGAGAAGAGCAGTGACCGACAGGTCGTGACGCTAGTTCGCGGCTCTTTCCCACGGTTAAAACACAATCATGTGTAAGTGCCACGCTATTGACCTCAATATAATTTACGCAACACAATTCCTGCAGCAAATTCTAGAAGTTTACTGTTGTCATTGGAATGCCCTCGAAGCCCAAGAGATCAGTTTCCCGTAATGTGTGACTTCAAACTCGTAGCAGCTCCACAGAGCTGAACACCAAGCAATATTCTTTCGAGGAGGCAAAGACTGCGGTGTGGCACAGTCTATCTCACACGTGGTGGTGAGCAGTGGAACAGTGAGGAAAGTTGTTCATTACGGACTCATCGAAGTATTTGCTGCACACTATTGATATTGTCTTGAAGTTACTACTGTATATTACAAAGAACATGCAACTACTCCAATTAAGGCTCTGCTGCAATAATGAAGGAACTGCACTATCAGTCCAGTCGGTAGGGACTGGACTTGGCAGGCATCAGAATACATAACTGCATTCCAGGGCGGCTGAGTTACTGCTGGCGACTGATAATGCTATGGTAAATTTGCATCATTAGCGTTGCAATAATTGAACATACCTATAATCGCTTAACGATATTAGTTGGCGCCATTAGGTAATGGTACACCCGCACAACATAACTAAGCTGCCCAGACTAATTACACTATTCTCTTGTCCATTTACGCCGTACTAGCTTCCTATGCTGTCATTAGGATATAGCTACGTATATATATCCCAATAAACAACAAGAACAACAGGATATTATTTATAATTATGTACAGCCAAATGTATAGGAAGCACAAAGCAACAGAAGGTAACTGCGATGGCAGTCTACCACATATCAGAATAAGGACAACAAATGGTTAGGAACTACGGAGGCAACGAGTACCTAAGAAGAAGTCTATAGGTGGTCCTCCCATTCACAGTACCTTATTCCCTTCGCATACCTATTTCTGCACCCTATTCCAGCAGGGATGCTTTGTAACAACGAGTTCTGCGCCCTGTTGTATTCCCACGGAAAAAAAGCCTCTGAGGGGGGGGGGGGCGGTACAGCCTAGGTAAGATACAGTTAACCCATCGCACAAATTTGCAAAATTAAAATTTTGTTTACGAACAGCTTTACTGTAGTAATCAGAAGCGCAAAACGTGATCTTTTCGACATCAAAACATCCGCCTGCATGAAAAAAATGACATCAGCAAACGAAAGTATTAGCTTGGTACGTAGCGCACTGGTAATGAATTCCAAGCTCTGTCCGTTTAGGACAGAAGGACAGAAAAAGTCTCAGCTTAACCAGTCATGAGGGGAAAAATCATTAATTACTGTATTACCATCATAGACCACACCGTACATTGACTGGACACTAGCCCCTAAGGCAGATTTTGGTCCCGCAATTGGGCCAGACAGCACGGTACCGCAGACGCGTTTTTACATATTCTCCCATTATTTTTCATACTTGGTTTAGGCTATTTGACTTATTTGGTGGGCGACAAGCATTAAATTTTAGGACGCCAAAATGACGAAATTTATAAAAATTCAATCTTTTACTGGTTATCCCCTTAGTGCTACAATATTACTCTTCCTTTGAATAGAATTATTTGTAACATCCACAAATGTTTACTCTAGACATGAAAGGGTTCAGGAAGCCCATGCTGATGAATGTACGTTTCTTGCTAAAAGGTGCATTTCCTGTATCACCATCAACAATTAGTTTACTGTTTGAGGTAGTAATGTTAATCAACAACTTTATCTAAGGTTTCATCCATGAGGCGTAAAAAGCCTTCGGTGGGGATCAAGTGGGCGGTCAATTGTGGTATAGTCTACGCACATAACAACTCGTTGTGGTCCATAATCGTAAATGAAACGGGAAGAGAGATTTGTTCGGTTAGTAAGGAAAGGGCATAAAATAGTTAAAACATTAATCGAGCAATTCTAGACAGAAAGACTGTTATTATTATGGTAGTCCTGATTTATGCCTCCCTACACACAGCATACACTGTGATCAAAGGGAGGAAAAAAAAAGGGAGATACAGTATGCCAAGAGAAACATGGAATATACTATGAACGTGCAAGGGAACAGTAAGTCGGAAAGGAAGTGAAAGTGCGGAAAAACTCATCTCAAGCAGAGTACAAAAGCGGAAGGTAGAAAAGGGGGCACGAGATATGGACGTCTGGAAGGCCGACCCGTAAGCTAAAGTAACCTACGGGGACTCCAGGGGGCGTGACTTCCCACAACATAGGACGGCGATCCTAACTAGCTAATCTTAAACCCCCAAGACATTGAAATAAAGACGAAGGAAACTATTTGACTCCGGGAATATAGAAACAACTAAATATCCAAACATTATTACAATGTTGCCAAAAAGTAGACTCTACTGGAAAACTCTTAGTCCTGCATTAAATACCCACCATAAAGTGACACTTAGAAAATCGGTAACCCATAGATATAACCAACCCCCGAAAAGCACTGGAGTGGCGAAATACCACGGCGTGATTAATGCACGGTCAAGTTTCTATTCTGCTTGAGTTAAAAGCATAACGTGCGAAGGTATCCTCCTTTGCGTCTGCATAAAAAAATAAAAGAAAAAGTACAGTGCCTTTGCTCTCATCGGATCACCCACTGCTTAAGAACCTGTGTATTAGCAGGACCACCTGCCAAGCCAAAGCTGTAGCCACGTGAACTAGCAGGACTAGGTACTGTTAACGCTACAACAGGGCGCTGAAAATAGCTCTCGTAGGAATAGCATTACGGAAGAAACCATACACGGTCACTTTCTCGGTAAAGGGGAGATAAAAATACAGACAGACACAGAAGGGTCACACAGATAACCTTGCATCTAAGCCGAGCAGGGAGAAACCCAGCAGTGAGAACCTGTAAAGTGGAGGAAGAACGTTGAGCTGCCGAGCACAAACCATACAATAGACACAGTAATGCCAGGGCTACACCAGTGCAACAAGCAATCCAATGTGATTTTTGCGGGCGACGCGTTGCCTGTGACCGACAGTAATGCACGGTGAGTCATCAATGAGATCTGCGTTGCCTCTTCAGGGACAGCAGCGCACTGTATACATCTGACTTTTTTTTCGTGAAACATTTTTGCAGCGTCGCATGTCGGTTGTTGCACCGATGTGGCGGTGGCCTAACAAGTAGCTCACGTTGACTTAAGACACAGACAAATTTCCACATAACCGCTCAGTGGCCACTTCTCAGGACTGTGTTCATAGTGTTGTTCTAACAAGATATAACAGCTAACGCAACAGCGACGAGTTGTCCTACACGGAAGGTTGTAAACAACAGTATCCCTATGGGAAAAAGCAGCTTCTTTTTGAAGATAACAGGCGAGGATGAGGAGTTGGATCAAGTCAAGACTCCGATGCCTCAGAACCCGATAAGGGACTGACTCAGGCCCTTTTTCGGAACAAAATAGGCCAATTTTCACCAACTCCGACTCCTGGCTATAGACTGTTTTTGACTCCGACTTTACGCTCCAAAATGTGTCAGACTCCAGCTCAACAACCATGATAACAGACTGATAACAGCTAGTCGTTAAATGATCACTGTCAGACGTGACGCATCACCGCTGAACTGAAAATCTATCTAATGTGGAGCTTTTAATAACTCGTTCCCGAACATCTACTACCAGTATTTGCACCAAAATCATTCGCTTGGATGCGTCACATAAATATCCACTCACGACTCGCAGCAAATTTAAATTACTTCTTCAGACGCAAGGTACATTGCCAAAATCGTGCTCATATACCGATAACTTGCCAAGTTAAACAATTCACTATAAAAATATCCAATTACCTAAGCTGATGGTAACAATGTCTATTTCAAATCTCGATCACAAGAAGTATCCACAGTGTACTAAGAAAAAGACAATCTTAATAATATATTGAGAAATAATATTTTCAACATTTTTGGTAAGTCGAAGCTAAGCAATCAGTGCGTTCAACTTTTATCATGGTATCAGATCCAACTTGTTGCAAATATCCACAATGCAACTGAAACGTGAAATCAAAACGATTGCTAAAATTTTATGTTTATACAGATACTGATGATGGATGGCCTTGAAGGTCGATACAATATTGTTGACCGCTACAGGTACCAGGCTTTGTTAACTCGCTTCACAGGCTTTTTTTACCCGTAGCAAGACAATAGTAAAAAGAACTCATGTAGCCCAATAACACTGCCTGGTATTAGAAGGGTTAAGCGCATATTAGGTAATAATTCCATTATCATGTCAATCATGCTCACTATGATGCGTGAAGGCATCATCGTCGCTTGCTAGCCTTTATCATTAAGGGTCCAAGAACTTCTCACTCAAATACTTACAAAAGGGCTATAATTCCAGCACGTCTTCTCGTGAACCGATGGGAAATGCCTAGCTTGAAGAGTGCTTCAATAGGAAAATTGCAATTTACATTCGTCGCTGCACGGTAAAAATTCTGGCTTCAGGACAAAATTTTTCTCAGGGTACCTAGTCTTAATCATCAGTATATTACTTAAAAATTAACTAGGCTATGTTCAATTGGAAAATTAGAGGTATGCAGAAAGACGATAGTGCTGAAAACACTTTGATCATTTCTACAGAACCGAGGAAAGGAATGTAAGAGCCTCCCCATAGATCATGTAGAAACACGTACATATTTCTAGACATCCTATTCAGGAATCGTAACCAATCTATCAAACTCTAGAGCCTGTTATATAGATGGAGCAACCACAACCGCAAAGCTTTCATGTACAAAGCATCACGCATCCATTTCAACAACGAAGGTATAAACAAGTCTCCGGATTCAGAGACTATACTGCCTATCGCACTACGATGAAGTAGTTACAACGCTAACAAAATGATGAGCTGTCAGCACCTTAATAGAAACTGGTCCCATGGTGGTGTTGTGTGGGCCCTGCACAAAGCTCGAGTATGAACAATACTACTCGCACTGATGCACATGCACTTCCCATAGACGCCCCAAATACTGCGTCTGACCAACACATTCCTTGAGGTTCTAAATAGTAGTTACAAAGAAACACCAGCTCGCAAGCGTCCCCAAAAGCACAATGAAAATATCAAGTTACTCACCGAGTTTCAGTGAGCCAGTTGTAGAAGCTGTTGGCGTGCTTGGCGAACTCCTTGCGAAGCTTGTCGTTCTCCTCCTGTCGCTGAGCTTCCTTGGCCAGTTCCACATCGCGTTCCTGGAGGAAACAATTAGCTCATAGGAAAAGTACCTAGGACTTTTCAAGTAACGATGCACTGCATAGTGTATCACATATGATACAATTCTAGTAGTCTTATTTATACAAGAAAAGCAAAATTCAGCCACACAGTGATGGGTATAATTGATAGGTACTCTCGTGACTACCCAAGTCCCAATATTATGCATGACTTAAAAACTTATAAAAAGAAATCAAAGTCAGCCGACAGTGCCAACGCCGCACCTGGAAGCACAAAGTAAAGGGAAGCAAACTACCGCATGAGCTTACAAGCATGTCACTTCACCAAATGAAGTTCCTTATAGAAATGCTGGACGAAAGCACTGCACAACGTAATATTCAAACCTTGATGATTTTCTGTAGGTTGCGCCAAGTATCCTCGAGAGCCTCCATGGTGAACCAAGTGTACGGGTTGGGCCCGACATTGTAGCTCTTGATCTGCTGGTCAAGGGCAGCCAGCGCCTCGAAGTCCGCCTGGGCGGTGGTCAAGGACTTCTGGAACTGGTTGTGAGCCTCACGGAGAGCTCGGATCTCTTCAATGCTGCACATCACAATAATAGATATCATAAACGCCTACTGCAAGTAATGACGTGCGGCTAGCTATTCAAGAGAGGTAGTGAAAATCTTTTGGAGTTTGATGCTGCGTTAACCTGTCAGCATCAACTGTTTTGTTTATACAGATTGGTATTTTTCACAAAAAGAAAGATGACAGCATTGCTTAACAAGTTATCACAGGCAGACGTGCAGGTATCATAAGTCTTGCAGCGGCAATTTTCTGGCGGGAAATAGGGCAAAGGTACTATGCTTCCACCCCTACTCTTTTCCTAGCAATAGAAATTATTTGCGGGATAGGTTCTCTCATTTATGTAGTCAGTCCTAGCTTATCTCTCCAAAGCACACTATTATTCTTGGTTCAAACAGTGTTTTTCCTACTAATATCAAGTTTTAAATTTGATAACAAAATAACAAGAGTAATGGCTCCGGTAAAAAAGAACAACGTAAATAGCAAAGTAAACAATACTGAAGGCCTCACCTGTTGCAGCGGACAGGGTCCGTGAGATCCTCCTCAGCGTTCTCGAACCAAGAGTTGAATGCAGAAGCTTTCTTAGCGAACGAGAGATACAGCTCCTCGATCTGACGGAACTGATCCTGTACAGAGGAGGGGTAAGCATTAGCTTTAACAAAGCTATACAAAGCATATTCAGAGCAGAATCAGTAAAGTAAACTAAACGAGTAGGAAGAAGTCCCATTACATTTTATATCACACGAGCAATATATCTGCCAGGCTACTAAATTTACAGAAGCACTCAACTACCAATACGTTCTTTTGGGCTAATAAATATACTTAAGCAGCCAAATAGCATTATATTCTGCCGAGCTCCTAAATATATTCAAGAATCTAAGAAGCAACACACACTGCCAGACTGTTAGATAATCATATTCAAGCATCCAAGTAGCACTACATTCTGAGGCTAATAAACATACTCGAAAATGAAACAAACAAAGCATGCTGCGGGGCTCCTACACATATTCAGTAACCCATCTAGCATTATACTCTACCGGGCTTCTGGACATATTTACCAAGCAACAGTTCAACGACATAATACCTGCACAATAAGAAGCTTGTTCTTGCGCATGGCAGAGTCGTTCATGAGTTTCTTCCAGCGGGCAATGACATCGTCGTGCCTCTTGACAATGCTCTCAGACTGCTCGTGGTTGCCAGACACCAGCTGATCCTTGAGGCCCGTGATGTTCTGGATGCCCTCAGACTCGAATGCACCCAAACCTGGGGAAAATTGGTTCGTTTTGACTATCTTTCGCACAACAAATTGGGAGATGCTAGAGCAGAACGGAGCAGACAACGTAATACTATAGTACAAGCTCTCTACTTGCTACCAGCTGTAACTAGTGAAGAAAGGGAACCGACACAAAGACAAGAAGTAAATATTATTTTCATTACCATATTAATATTACGACAAGTTAGTTTAAGCTTCCCTAATCCAGTCGTATAAATTAGACGTTCTACGAGAAGAAAGGAAGAAACACAGGTGTACGTAGCTATGCCAAAGAAACAAGGATCCAAACACGAGGGTGTTCCCACACAAGATCAACGTGCATGTTAACAGTAAGTTACGAAAGAAAAGGAAGAAGAGAAGAAAGTATGAAAGTGGAGGTGCAGGAAAGACCTCCCGAAGACTTAGCTAAGGATAAAATGACCTACAGGGAATCCCCGGGACACCACTCCCCACAACATAGGATGGGTAGGCCTAACTAACCTAAGAATACGGCCCATCCGATGCCCCCTGAGGGAAGCACAGAAAGATGAAAAAGAGAGAAGAAGCAGGAAATCTACTGCAAGTAGGATTAAGGAAAGGAAGGAATCAACGAGAGTATAAAAAACCTTTCATTAAGGTCAAGATGAAGTGGACATAACTGCAGAAGCATGATAGCTGAAACGTGCAAGCAAACCTGGGAAACTAACCAGCATCAAAGGTCTCCTGCTTGGTGAGGAGGGTCTGCACGGTAGACAGATCGCGGCCGAACTCCTCCGACTTGACGTACGTTTCTTTTTCTGCAATCCAGGACTCGACCACGTCCGCCTTCCAGATGAACTGAAGGTAGGCCAGGTTATCGGAGAGCTTGCTCTTGCGGCGGGCAGCGATGTTGGAGAGCTGGTCGAGGTTATCCTTGAGCTGCTGGCAGCGCTGCTTGATGGCATCGTGGTGATGATTGCCATCCTCCACCAACTTGTTGCCTTCTTCACACACGCCATTGCAACGATCGCGATGAACAGAGAAGTCGGTTTCAAAAGCGTCGTGCTTCTTCAGCAGTCCCTGCGTAGCGGCCATGTTGTCACCATAGTCAGGAACACTCAGGAGCTGAGTCTTCTCGCTGATCCAGGCTTCTTCCTCGTCAATCTTGGCCAAGAACTGCTGGTAGATGAGCGACTGCTCCAGCTTCATGCCACGCAGGTGAGCCATGGCCTTCAGCTGATCCCAGGCCTCACCCAACTGCTGCAGGCGGGACTCAATCTCTGACACGCCAACGTTACTGACGCCCATCAGCTTCTCTCCAGCTTCCTGCACCGCCTCAATGGCAGGCTGATGGCTGGCGAGCTCAGCTTCCAAACGTTTGTGCTTCTTGCGCAGGTTCTGCACACCAGTCAAGTCGCGGCCGTAGTCGTCTGAACCGACCAGCAGTTTCTTCTCCTTGATCCAAGACTCTTCGTCCGCAATGTCCCTGAAGAACTGGTGCAGGGTAAGAGCTTCATTCAGGCGCGCTTGGCGGTGGGCAGCCAAATTCCTGATTCTCTCGTAGCGCTCGTTGATGCTGGAGCGACGCTCGTTGATGTTGGCGGTATCGAACTGTCCACTTTCGACGAGGGAGTCAGCTTGGGCGTTCATGTCATTGATGCGATCTTGGTGAGCCTGCACGTCAGCTTCCACCAGCTGCTGCTTCTTCATCAGGTTCTGGACAGAGGCAAGATCCTTGCCAACATCCTCATTGGTGAGCAGCGATTCAACTTCACCCAACCAGAAGTCCAAATCCTTAACAGCAGCAATGAATGTCCTCTGCTTGTTGGCTTCCTTGAGCTTGAGGCTCTTCTCGGCCGACTTCTGAGTAAGTACCTCCCACTGGGATGCCAGGGACTCCAGTCGGTGGTGTACAGCATCCTCAGACCCAGCACACTGG
>LQNS02000137.1:9572223-9582900 GCA_001587735.2 Parhyale hawaiensis | reverse complement strand
GCAATGTCGTCCTTGGAGTAATGCTCAGCAGCAATGAGCTGGTCAGCAAAGAGGTTGAGGGCAGCGATCTTTTCCTCTTGAGCGTTGATGGCCTTGTCGAAGTCCTCGTGCTTCTTGATGAGAGCCTCCACGTTGTCAGACTTGGCATCAGGCTCATCGGATGACAAGAAGGCCTCTCGAGAGCTCATCCAGTTCTCGGCCTGCTCGCAGTCGCGGTAGAAGAGCTGTAGCTCCAGGCACTGGTCCAGCTTCATGCGGCGGGCGATCCATGCTCTGTCAGACACACCATATCAGTTACGAGACCTTACTAGCTAATAGCAAACAACCAAGTCTCCCATTCTTACTGCAATTGCGGTCAAAGTGAGGATGAAACAAGAGACGTATAGTGTACTAAGCCGAGAGAAACGTGCAAACTATGCACAAGGATAGAAAGAGAACAGACAAAAGATATAAGCAGGAGGATAGAAATGGAAGTAAGAAAATTGGGCAAGAAAGAGATACGTCCCAGGGGCCTAGCTAGGGCTAAAGTAGTCTAGAAAGGCGTTGCTATACCTAACTCACCTAGCCCAATAGCCTATTGTATCATTTACATTGAGACCTAAGAACACATGTTAAAACAACACAAACTAGAATAAAGAGTGATAATTAAGCACTTTCAAGTCCAAGCCTAATGGACTTGTTATTTCAAAAGTAATCCTTGCATTGTCAAAAGTCAAGCCACAATTATCGAATATAATAATATAATATATAATTATTATATAATAATATAAATTATTACAACCAGCGACAACGCTCTGACATTGATAGATTTAGAGACATTTCGGTACAATGAGCGTGACAGAGCCTAGTTCCCATGATAGCTATCGGCAAAAGGCATATCAATGCAAATGTTACATTTCTTTGCATCGAATTTATCTACTGCAATCAGCGTTGGTAATAATGTTCAGGGTTGACCATCAGTTAACCCTGAGTGTGAGTGCTTCGTTTCAAAACAACGCCGTTGTTACGTGAAATCGAATTTTGCTTAGGCGCTGCAGTCAAAATTGGACACATCATCTTCTATCTACAGACAAAAACTGCTCAAAATTCTAACCCAATCCTTACCAGGCTATGGTACTCGCTACAAAGGCTACATCTATGTAACAAAGCAAAAAGATAAATAACACAGCCTGGTATCAATAACGTAATGGACAACTCACTGCTCGAGCTTCTCTTTCACCCAAGTTCCGCCAAAACCAAGTGTTCACAACTTAAACTTAAGAACAAGTCACCGCTCGAGCTCTTCCATCCAATCTACTACACAAAACTAAAAACAGTTCATAACCTAAGGACCACTCACCGCTCAAGCTCCTGGCGAGCATCGTTCATGGCATCAAGCTTCTGCTGCACCTCAGCCGAGGCGAAGTGGCCGCTCTGCAGCAGCTGCTGGCCGAATAGTTCGAAGGCGTGGAAGGTGTTGGCACGCGCGTCGATCTCGGTGCGGTGCTCCTGCACATTTCATGTTAATGGTATAGAGCAGAGGCGATGCTGAGCATAAAAAGACAAACCGCGTCAAGCGCTGCCAAAACTGATTTTTTTTATTATTAAATGGTACAGCTTATGCTTCTTTGCCCTATAACGACGATCATACAAAAGAAGAAATACAGGCTACAGTAGGTAGCTATAGACGGAATAGTTTAAGCCTGTGTCTCCACAACACAGGCGATCTAACAAAGGAAGATACTAGGGACATAAAGTATGTCATTAGCAACCTGGAACTCAGAGTAGGTATTCAAACAAAATATTAACACGTATGGGAAGCGCATGTGTTTCTGGGGAAGTAGAGAAAGTACAAACAAAGCATCATCAGTAGTAGTGAGAAAATTTGGGAGAGCAAAGGCGGCACGAATGACAGATGTTCCGAAGGCCAAGCTAAAACAGAAAGAACCTATGGGGACGCCTGGGGGCGCTACTACCCATTGCATAGGATAGGCGAACGTAATCTCCACCTAACCCCATGGCCCAGACCAAGACCCATGAGTGAGTTGACTGGTTTATTAGACAAACTTGCGAGCCAGCTTTTCTTCTATATGTTGGAATAGGCCTTATGGAAAAGCTCCATTAATGTAAAGGTCAAAACGCCGTCAGTACCTGCATTGCTACTAGGAATTATATAATCTGTAACTAGTATAAACCTAAATATCAGTGGAGCGGGGACACTTCAACGCAGTGGCAGCAGGTTGAAGTAGGCAGAAAATACTTTGGAACCGCCTTGATCCAACTTAATACATATTGTATGACAGCAAGCATACCGTACGTTGTACTGCATATAGCTACATATAAAAATCCACGAGGAAGATGAAGTCGCACAGCGCAATAAAAAGGAGTTAAAATTATGCATTGGAAACAATTGCGCAAGAGCAAAATAGGCAGTAAAACATCACGTTCAAATTATACAACGTCATCCTTCGGAACTTTACAGAAGCGTATTAGTTCACAAATGAAGAAACTCGTTAGAACGACCAAAACATCAAAAGCACATCAAAGTTACGCAGAGAACAGACTGCGCTGCACCACTGGATGTGCCAGTAACATCTCTTGGCGCAGAATAATCAATCCAAAATGCAACATGTGTCAGTTAAGATGGCCACCCCAGTAACAATAGCTACTGCATAAAAGAAGTCTGTTAAACATCAAAAATTTACAGAAGTCAGCAGCAGCAGCAGCAATAACTCTCGCAAATGTAACTACAGAAGAGATTCCAAAATTCAACTACATAATAATAGTAATAGCCAAACGTAAGGGCTCTAGCTACTAGGAGAAATTCTTTTAATTCAGTATTCTACAAGAGACGGCAATAGAAGTTAGTCAGCAGGAGCAATGTGTGTCCGGTAGAGCTACAAGTCTTGTGTAACAACAGAGATCTGTGTGATGATTGCAAATGACAGTCACAAGATTACAAACCTATCAGAGAACTGTAAAAAGAAGGCAGCTTGAGTCTGTTACCCAGTTTACAGAGTTGAATCTCAACGGCCACAATGTATTATCTATATAACATCTGTATGCCTCAACGTACTACTTCTGCTCAACTTAATAGAATCACTGAGCGTGTCGGCACTGAACGTCAAAAAAATGAAAGCTCAGGACATAGATACGCTCCGGTACAGCACCAGAACTAACATGAAGAAGGTAAATGTAAAACTGCCATTGTTACTTCATTCCTACGCAAGAGCGCTGTAACGATTCAAAAAGAGTACAATTATGAGTTTGGCAGAGCCGGAGTGTTATGCTATAGGTGACCAAAACACCGCGCATTGTCACAACACTGTAGGGGCAATAAGTATTAGCAAAGACACGGCGTATGTACAGAGAAGAGTTATATGCAGCAGGGCAATGGAAGGATCATGGCAACCAATTAGAAACAGCAAATGTAAACCACACGAGAGGACAGCGCAGCAGGTACCTGAGGGACGCCGTACCGAGTATCGAACTCCGAGCGAAAACTCTAGAAAGGAACAGACAACACAGCCTGTCAGTCAAGTACGTGGTATATTTTGCTGCACTACAGCAGTGCTACAGAACTGCGAACTTTATAAGGTGTCTCATAGCTCAAGAACTACCCAAGTTAACTGTCCATCCCTTACTCCTACAATTCGCCTCGCTACACACTTCAAACTGAATTGGATTTAAAGGTTCGTTAATATTGTGTAAATTTTCCTGTACTGCGGTAGCGCTACAAAAGTCGAAACTGAGAACTTCATGAGCCGTCCCTGTTCATTCTGGAACAATTTTCTACAGCTCAGTAAGCTGACGGTAAACTTCTATTATTGGTCGCGTTGCGCAGGCTTCAAATGAAGAGGATTTTACAAGTTCTTTCATACTGAGTACAAAATGAGCACCTTATATACACTGCAGCATACCAAAGGAATGTATCTGCACGGTAGTTCACTTCTAGCATAGAAAACCAATCGACTAAGGGCACCAAGACCCACCGTCTATTAATGCGATTATATTTAAGCCAAACCATCAATAGGTACTGTACGGGGCTTGCCCCAGAGGCGGCACTCCACTCATTAACAGGCTTAGCAATATGTAACATGGCATTGTCGTGGGTAGAGTGTGCCACGATAGGAGAGCCATAGTGACGACGGTAGGTAGTCCCGCCCTACAAGCAGACCACATCTCTCTCTCTTCTCTTTGGAACCGCGATCAAGCAAACAATTTTGGCAATAAAATCATTTCCCATTAAATTATTATCAGTTTCCATGTATAACTTATCACTTTGAGCAACTTCCATCAATTCCCCAAAAATTACAAGGAAATTTAAACATTGCTCTGCATTGTACAATCAAGTGTTTCTTGAAACTTTATGTCGACTGCCACAATAAGCACGAACATAAAAAAAACTCACCTGGTGACGCTCAAGTAGAGCTTCTGCGCCGGTGACGTCAGTGGCGAGTTCGTCCGAGCTGACGAGGCCCATCATGGACTGGATCCAGGAGCTGAGGTCGCGATAGTCGCTGAGGAAGCGCTGTAGATCGTACGAGTCCAGGAGCTTCTCCTTGCGGGCATCGGCCTTGGCAGTGATCTGTGTCCACTCTTCATTGATCTCCCGCTGCTTGCCGTAGATGGTGTCGGCAGCTTCAGGATGGGTCTGCATGAGGCGGTTGGCTGTCTCGTCCAACTGGCGGATTTTGTCTCCAAGTGCAGCCAAGTCGCGCTCCAGGCCTTCGTGTTTGCGCTGCAGAGCCTGCACAGAGCGCAGGTCCTTCCCACAGTCGTCATTGTTGAGGGCCTCATCCTTCTCCTGGATCCAGTCTTTGGTCTCGTCGACATCGCGGTGGAATCGCTGCACCTCGTGAGCAGAGCCAAGCTGGAACTGGCGCTCCTGAGCCATTTGCTGCAAAGAGTTCCACTTGGTGTTGAGGTCGTCGATCTGAGTCTGGATCTTGAGGGCAGCCTCGGTCTGGCCAACGCTCATGAGCTGCATGGCAATCTCGTTCATTTCAGCCAGACGCACTTCGTTCGCTTGCAGGTCGGACTTGAAATCGTCGAATTTCTTCTGCATCACTTCCACTTGCTCAAGATCTTCACCAACATCCTCCACTTGGGCGTGCTGCTCTTTGTCCTTGATCCACTGAGATAGGTCGACAGCCTCTCGTACCAAAACATAGGCCTGCAGGCTCTCGCTCAGCTTCTTGTGGCGAGCATTGGCGAGCGCCATCAGATTCTCATACTGAGCCTTGATTTGGTTCTGACGAGCCATGATGTTGTTGCTGTCAGCGAGGTTCTGCTGCGAGGCAGTCAGACCAGATTCAATCTTCTTGACATATGCAGCGGGGACGAAACCTTGGCGGTCATTGACTTCCACCTTCCACCAATCCTTGTTGTTGTCATTCAACAGAGTCAAGACGTCGTTCTTCTTCATGGACACCTCACGAGGGGACTTCTCTACATAGTCATACAGAGCCACCACACACTCCTTACCCGAGATGTCAGTAGCCCCGGAGTCGTGCTGGCGGCAGGCGTTAGCCTGGTCATCCAGAGCCGAGATAGTTGAACTGAATGCCTGCAAATCACTCATCAAAGCCTCATGCTTTTTCAACAGAGCTTCCGAGCTGTCTTCATCCTTGCCAAAATCTCCACCAGATGCAATGGGTTCCTTTTCCTTCATCCAGGACTCGGCCTCATTGGCATCAGCAAAGTACTGATGAGCTTGTAGAGAGTCATCCAAGTCTTGCTTACGCTTGTTGGCGCGCTCCTTGAGCAGAGACCAGTGCTGATTCAGAGTATTCAACCGCTGCTTGATCTCATCAGCAGCAAAGTGGCCGCCACTGATCATTTCTTCACCTGAATTTGTGACTGCAACGATACGATTCTCATGGTTGTTGATTTCAGCCAAAACAGCTTGATGCTTCTTGATCAAGTTCTGCACGCCGATGAGATCTCTGCCGCGGTTGGTAGAGGCAGCAATGGGTTCCTTCTCCCTGATCCACACTTCTTCATCTTCGATGTCCCGGAAGAGTTGCTGCACCAGTAAGGAATCCTTAAGTCTCTGCTTGCGCACAGAGATGGGTTTCTGCAGATTGTTGTAACGCTCCTGAAGCAGACTCTGCTTGTTCTTGATGTTTTCTGAATCGAAATGACCGCGGTCCACGAACTGATCAGCTTGGATCCTAACGCCATCAATTCTATCTTGGTGAGCAGCAACGTCAGCTTCCAGCAAGGCTTGTTTCTTGATGAGGTTCTGAACACCAGTCAAGTCCTTGCCGTAGTCCTCGCTCATGAGCTGGCCTTCAATCTCTGAGAGCCACAGCTCAATGTCTTCAAGACCGCGGTTGAATTGCTGCTGTTGGGAAGCCTCCTCAAGCTTGGACCCCTTGCTCTTGGTAGCTGCCTCAAGTGAAGCCCACAGGCTGATGATCTCCTCCATGCGGTTGCTGATGCGATCACTGGCATAGTGGTTGGCATCCAGTAGTTCCTTTCCAGTGGTGGTGATTTCATCAATGCGAGATTTGTTGGCATTGAGCTCCTGATCGAAGTTTTGGTGCTTTTGGACTTTACCGTTGAGGTTGGTAGGGTCAAGGTAACTGTCATCCGTGGCAAACTTCAGCTTCTCGTTAATCCATCCCTTGGTTTCATCACAGTCCCTCTCGAACTGCTGCAACCTGAAGCTGTTCTCAAGCATGATGCGACGCTGCTTGCTCTTCTCCAGCAATGCTGAGCGACGCTCCAGAAGTAGTTCACGGCGCTGGGCAACATCTTCAGCAGCGTAGTGCTGACCTTCCATCAACTTAGTGGCAAATTCATCTAAAGCTTTGATCTTTTCTTCTTGAGCAGCCAAGCTCTTCTCGAAATCCTCATGTTTTTTGATCAAGGCCTCCACTGAGTCGAGGGAGTCGCCCAGGTCTTGGTTCTCGAGGAAGGCTTCTTGTTTGGCCATCCAAGTGTCGGCCTGCTCAGTGTCACGGTAGAAGAGCTGCAGGTCCATACACTGCTCGTACAATACGCGCCGTTCTTCCCACACTCCAAGCAGAGCGTCCTTTTCTGCAGCAAGTGTGTCCAATTTTTCCTTGACTTCAGCAGCTGCAGGGTGGTCTTTCTTTTCCAAGATGGTGAGGCCAGCCTGTTGGGTGGCCTTAAAGCTATCTTCACGCGCATCTATTTCCCCCTTGTGCTCCTGGTGGCGCTCGAGCAAAGCTTCAGCACCAGCAACATCCTTAGCAAGCTCATCAGCGCCAATGACGGCGCGCATGTCATTCATCCACGAAACAAGATCACGGAAGTCGGCCAAGAAACGCTGCAGGTGGTAGGACTCGTCCAACTTGAGACGACGCTCCTCAGCTTTGCCAGTTAATGTAGCCCAAGAGTTCTCAATTTCGGCAAGCTTGTTTTTGATTTGGTCAGCATGGGGAGTGTGGATGCCACGAAGGCGCGTGGCTTCCTGCGCAAGGGTAGCGACTTTATCCTGAAGAGCAGCAAGGTCCCGCTCCAGGCCCTCATGTTTGCGCTGCAGGGCCTGCACAGAGGCGAGGTCGCGCCCATAGTCATCAGCACTGAGGACAACAGCTTTCTCGGCGATCCAAGCAAGGGTCTCATCGGCATCTCGGTTGAAACGCTGAATTTCATGGGCTCCAAGAAGCTTTTCTTGTCTGGTCAAAGCCAACTGACGCAGGCGATTCCAGGCTTCCTCCAGTTCCTGACGGCGCTTGGTGATGACCTGAGCCTCAGGATGGCCTTCCTCCAGCAGCTTAGCAGCCAGAGCATTGACCTCAGTCACACGGTACTCTTGAGCAGCCATGTCCTTTTGGAACTCGTCGAACTTGCGCTGCAGCACTTCCACATGTTCCAGGTCAGTGCCAAACTCCTCGCTGGTAACAAAAGCTTCTTTATCGGTAACCCAGTAGAGAACTTCATCGCACTGGCGCGTGAACTGCACAAGAACCAGAGCCTGCTGCAGTCGCAGGCCTTTGTCAGCCAGTCGGCTGAGCAGCAGCTCCCACAGACGGTGGAGTTCCTCTGTAAATATCCACAAGACCATGAGAAGTGAAGTCAAACGAAATAACGACTGACGATCCCAGTATTGTAGCAAGCTGAGAGATTTAAGAACTTAAGGCGGGCAACTACGCAACTTTGATACTGATCCTTTTTTTTTCGCCAGAGCAATTGCTGCAAAAATTCATAATTCACTCGTCACAATACTGTATTTAGGAAAGCCTCCTCTTTACTATAGTCGGAGCTAAAGATCAATAACTGCCAAAACTCTATACACAAAGAAAATGCTAGAAAGGAAAGAAAAGGCGGTAGCTAGCAATGATAAAAAAACTGTGGAGGATCTCAACCGCCATGGATGAAATGCGAAATGGCAGAGAAAAGCTAGATTACAAGACTGACCATAGCCGCTATCACAGGGGATAAATGGCTTTCAAGGAACAAATCTGTAGGCCTAAAAGTAAACTTACCCAGTTTCTGCCTGATGACATCAGAGGCAAAGTGCTGGTTCTTTATCATCTCAGAGCCCGTGTTGTCCAGCACAACAATGGCGTTGGAGTGAGCAGCGACCTCAGCCTCGAATGCCTGGTGCTTCTGGATCTTGGCCTGCAGGTTGGTGGGATCCTTGTAGCTCTCATCAGAGGCAGCCTGCAACTTCTCATGGATCCAAGACTCCAGCTCCTCGGCATCTCTCTTGAAGTACTGGAATACAAAACAATCATTACCAACTGTTTTTATGGTTATTTTCATTCTCACAAGAAGGGCTTCTGAGTCGAACTTGGAAGCTAATTTTTTGGGGGTCAGGAGTCAGAATGAAAACTGGCTAGAACCACGAGTTGGAGTAGCTGAAACTGGGCCTATTTTGTTAAGAGAGTTCGAGTTCAGACATATTTAGCACCTAAGCAGTCTGAATTAGAAATTGGCTGAAGGCATAGTCAACTTTGACAGCACCCTCCACTGGGAAATCCATTCGCACTGGTTCGTGCAGTAGACATAGACCAACTGGCCCCAGAGGAGTCCTAAGTGCAGCTGCAGCCAGACTGGTCGCCAAGATGAAAGGTTCAACGATCAGCAATCCCCTTCCCTAGAGCAGGTGCCGTACCCCCCCCCCCCCTCGATCACTATGCGAACAAGCAAATGCGCTGATTCAGTGTGCCGAGTGCCTTGACAAAGACTGCGCCTGGAGTGGGGATCGATCCCGGGTAGCTACCTCGACACAACTATGCACCATGCAATGTCCGCAGCAGGAGTAGAACTCTTGACTACCTTATCCTAGCCATAAGAGAAAAGTACAATGTCCTCTTAATAAGACACTTCTGGCCTCTCCTTATGAGTAATATATCAACCATTACTATTGTCTGCATCCTACAACACTTTCATTTGCATATAATAATTACCATATAGGCCTACTTTTAATAAGACTCCAACATCTCTTCTGTAGCACTAGAAAAAAAGGCTTTCTACTGACCATCTCGGCTCCTCACCTAGTATAACCCTGTTTACAAAATAAGTGAACCTACAGAGTACCGTAGGTATAGCAACAATAATAGTTCTTAGTGCAGATATACCATAGCTATATAGCTAGATCTAAACTCTGATAGTGTAGCCTCCTCTGAATAGCTATAGACACAATGTTGTAAGACAGCATGGTCGATTGACAGACAAAAGGGATCATCACCAAAATGTTACCCTCTATTCCTTGTGATACCGTATATCTATCAACTCCTAACAATGTATTCAACATTTATAACCGTAGGTAGTAACTTTAGGCATTAGCTATGAGGCTAACAGACACAGAGATGAACAGAGGCTAAGAGGCAAACAGAGAATGAGACATAAAACCAACAAAGCATCTTCCAGTAAAAACAATCTCAGCGGTAAAAGTAATTAGGACCACTTGCATACTGTGCTCCTGGTCTTAAGCCCTTGTGCAAAGCAACAATAAATTATACATTCACCATTCATTCATTGAGCACTACAGAAATCTTTGAACAGTCGCTAGGTCCTGATGACTAAAAAATCTTGAGGTGCACTGCCATAGACATTGATAAAAACACGCACCTGGAACTTTCGCGAATCTTCAAGCTTGTCTCTCTTTACACGAGCCTCGCTCCTGAACTGCTGGTAGCGGGACAGCACTTGCTCACGCCTGTCCTGAATGTCCTCTGCGGTCTCAAGGATGCGAACCTCCTTCACGACGGGCACAGCCCCACCTCCCACACTCGTTTGACTCACTTCCATCACTGCTCTTTTTTGAACACTATAGCTAGAGTTCTGATAGGCTATCTAGATTAGGATTTAAACTTCAAAATGCAGTGAATTGGTTCGAAATTTAAAAAAAAATTTGTTAGCTATACTGCTTTCTGCAATTCACTCTGACGGCAAGTGAAGAGCAAGAGATGCAATACAACACCTGAAAAATAAGTGTAATGTGTATCATAAGCTATTACTTGATATACACTAGGCACCTAGCTATACAGTAGAACAGCACAATAAATTTACACTGCAAGAGCAACATCAGGAGCTCTCTTTTTACATAAAAAATCTAACAGGTGAGAAATTCAAGTTGGTACTTAGAATCTTAGCTACAACTTATTATATAGCTATGACTAGGTACCTAGCTACTTGCTAAGCTTCTAAGTAGGCTAAGTAGCCACCTAGTTTTTGTTTACAGAGATCTGTGAAAGCAAACAAAGAGGGAAGGTA
>LQNS02000137.1:9503186-9521128 GCA_001587735.2 Parhyale hawaiensis | reverse complement strand
CCAATCAATTTGGGGAAGGTTGAAGTCTCCCATTAGAATTGTTTCATTCTGTGCACTCAGTGCATTTTCGATTATGTTGTAGAGTGCCGTGTCAGTTTCAGCGGTACTGCGAGGGCTCCTGTATGCGTGCATGATATTCAACGGCTGTCGAATACCGAGACGAGGCATATTCAACACCGTCTTTTTTCTTCTTTTGTGGCTAGCTTACTCCAGAGTTTTGGCATTTTTCACATCTTATTCAACCTATCTGACTGCCTGAAAAAGCTCAACTCCTGCTTCTTTTTGAGTGGAGTTATAGATTCAACGCCGTCACTTTTGAGGGCCAGATAATTCTATATTTTTTGGCATTTTTCATATCTCGGTCGACCCACCTGACAGCCTAAAAAATTATTGTTGTTATTATAACTCTACTCCTTCTGCTTTTCTTCGGGTGGATAGACAACGAAATTTATCTCCGTCATTTTTTATGGCCAGCTAATTCTAGTTTTTTTTTGGCACTGCTCACATTAAGGTCAACCCACCTGACCCTGCAAAAATACGAACATTGCTCAACTCCTTCTACCTCTTTTTGGTGGACAGGCATATATATTCATTGTATCAAACCAAAATCTGATCACGTGTGCCGTTTGATAGCATTAACAGTGTCTGTAATTTTCTTGAAGATCTGTTCATAGCATTTTAAGTTATGCTGCTAACATTTTAGCATACATGAGTCAAACACACAAACGGGCAACCCGATCATCACAAAAATTGAAACATCTATGTCACTTAACATTATTAAGAAATCCTGAGTTATTGCGCTAACAACGTAAAATCAAACACAGCGACAAACGAACGAACAAACACATCATCACAAAAATTTGATCATTTATTCTCTGTAATAAACCCAACAACTCTTGTAAATCTCATGAGAATCCGTCCATTACTTTTTGAGTTTTATGGCACTAACAAAAAATAGGCCGACAAACAAACAAACAAACAAACAAACGGATGGACAGATCTTCACCAAAAGTTAATCATCTGTTCCTCCTAACAAACCATGTAAGTTTCATCAAAATCTGTCCATAACTCTTTGAGTTATCTTGGTGACAGGCAGACGAAAAAACAGACAAAACCGACGAAAACATAACCTCCTTGGCGGAGGTAATTAATTCTGTGAATAACACTAAATTACTCAATTTCAGAGAAATTATTGAAAAAGAAACTTTAGCTCATATGTCAGTTTCTTCGTGGAGAATCGGGCTCGGGTCCCATGCGGTGCCAGAAAGGCGCTTACGCGCTTCGCCCGACGGTTGCATCACACACAGGGACTGCGGGTCCCAGGGTAGCCTGCCGGTGGACTGTACATGGCACAGGCGAGCTGCTGCTCAGTGCTCACGTGCAGCTGAAGCACCAAACCGGTCCGAAAGCGCCTCTCCATAGCAACAGACGACTTTTCTTAGCAATGTTTTCGATCATGTCGTCATCTGGCGAGATATATAGCAAATGTAGATGTATTTTTTGCAGGAGTTGCATTTAGAGATTTCAACTACGGGGCGAGCAGCGAGAAGGGAGGAGCCACAGGGCGGTGGCCCCGGACATCCGCGAGAAGGGCGGCATCCAACTACAAAAGAAATGTAGTAATTTTTAGGACGAAATAAATAAAGTTCGGTTTGTTCCTAGCAAAACAATCGTTGTACTTGTATTTGAGACGAGGTACTGATTCATGCCAGAGAATATCATGCCCCTTGACAAATATGCCCATAGCGTAGCCTTCTACACAGATATCTCTTTTGAGGAGACTCACTTGACCATCTTCTACTGATTTGCAGAGGATGAAAACTTGTTGCATAGCGTACAATAGGAATATACTTGCCGGCCTAAACCTAGCAAACAGTCATGCAGCTCAGTCGTGAAAAGCAACCTCAAATTGAAAACAAATCCGTTTATAATTCATAAAGCCACTTTAAATTGACAACAAGCTGTTTATTTTGACTCAACATCAGAATCCATCGGCAAAATTAATATCAACCACTTTTATGTTTTTGGTGTGCCCTAAAGTTCAATGATTGTCGTCCACATTTCTTGCATTATAATAATTTGCAGTTTGCTCCTTGCTGGAAGTCCCCCATTTTCAATTCGGTCTAAAGAAGTCCTAAGACCAACTTTGTATAGTGAGTGGGCTTTCAAGTTTAGTTCCGTCTGTGGTTTTAGCCAGGCAAAAAAATGTGGTTTATCGTTATTGTTCTAACGAACTATACCTCTTACAGTGATGGTTAATAAATGCATTATCTTTTCATAGAGCATGTTTGCTGTCGCGATTTCTAATGTGGAGAGTACAGGGCAATTGACTACATCTTCTTCAGTTTAGAAAGCCAAAGGTGATGGGTGCTGCTAAACCTATAGGGCTACAGGCGCATGACAAATTGTCAGTTGAGAGTTTTATTTTCGGCGTAAGCTCACTACTGTGTATAAGGGTATGCATGCAATTCAGTGATGCATACCCTCTTTATTTGGTATTGAGATCCGTAAACAAACAGCTGTGTAATCGCTGTGAAGTTCGTGTGAATAACTATTTTCTGGTAGTCAGCGGATAAAAACATAACGTATAATGAAAATCTGCAAATAAAGTTTGTGTTATCTTGGCATATAGAAAACAACACTACAACTTATGATAGACATGAACTTCATAAAAGAGTGGGACTGCAGGATGATGCTATCATACCAAGAGAACTAAGTGAAGCCAGAGCCGGCCGTGACCAATTAAAGGGAAGAAGTGGAGCCACTGATTGCCTGTGACTTACTCTTCAAGACAAGCAAAAGTGATGCTTGATAATTCAATGTTTCTCAGGATGAATGTTTTCCAGTATAGAATGTTGTTTCCCTTCAGATATAGAAGGGGAATTCGCATAACTTATTTAAAAATCCATCCTGTGTCCCCCATTGTAGATCGTGACCCTAAGCAATTTCAAAGTGAAGATGACTGTCTCTATAGCATCACCAACCGAATATCTTAGTAACAGCTTTATATCCTTTACAGTTATTACTTCTGCCAAGGAGGTTAGGTTTTTGTCGTCTTTGTAAATTGCTTGTCTGTATGCATGTCTGTCTGCATGTTTGTCCGTCACCAAGATTACTTAAAAAGTTATGTACGGATCTTTACGAAATTTACAGGGCTGTTAGGCTTGTTAACAGCAACAGATGATTGATGTTTGGCTAAAATCCGTTCATCTGTTTGTTTGTTTGTCTGCCTATTTGTTCTTAGAATTATAACTCAAAAAGTTAAGGACGGATTTTTTTTTAAATTTACATGAGTTCTTTGGTACCTATACTGTATTACGAAGACTAATTAGCAAATTTTTTGTGATGATTTGTTTGTTCGTTCTGTTGTTTGTTGCTGTGTTTGATTTTATGCTTGTTAGCACAATAACTCAAAGAGTTACGGATAAAGTAAAAGTAAAGTCAACTTAGACCGCACCCTCAACTGGGAAACCACATGCACTGGTTTTTGCTGTGGATATAAGCCCACTGGCCCAGAGGAGTCAGTGCGGCTGCAGTCAACCACGGGTCAGCAAGAACTATGGCGCCAATTTGATTGAAGGTTGAAATGACTCGCGAGCCCCATTCTGCGGTGTTTGTTTTTGTCTATCTGTTTGTCAGCAAGATAACTGAAAAAGTTAAGAACGGATCTTCACGAAAATTGCAGAAACTGTTAATACAATTGAAAGGCACGAACGATTATACTTTGGTGTTGATACAAAGAAAATCATGGCTTCAGAACCAATTTGAATTTTTCGTTGCCGTTGCCTTGCTGGGAGGAGGTATGCGCTCTCAGGGAGCTCTCTAGATGGTATTGTAAACATATTCTCTAGCAGTTAACGGCACGGGACGTTCAAGCAAATTGGATAAACACGCTAATAAAAAACTTCTGGACCTGGGATTTTACGGAGCCGAGGAAAACTTCCCGGTAACACGCCTATCAACAGACATTTCCCAGTGATAATACGGAAACAATGCATTAATCTCCGTAATAAAATGGAACGTAATATTGCTTCTGTGAACAATGTGAAGTACAGGCTTTTCCCAGCGAAACGACGGACCTTTTAGATTGCTTTTCGAAACGGAGAAAACTACAGACATTTTTCCAGTTTCTACCCGTTAAAATGCTGAATTTTTTTACAGTGTGCACTGGCTTTCGTAATATCGCTTTGTTCCTTTATTCTAAATACGCTAGGTATGCTCGAAATCTTTCTGACTTGAAAGTTATGAAACTCACAAATCTCTACTGGACTCTAATTTTCAGCGATTAGCTGATAAACCTGTTATCAGCAGTTATGTGCAATGTGGACATAACTCGCTGATGTTTTGTTCGTCTCACACCGTTAGAGGGATTACTCTGAATAGGTCGGGTGGCGTGTATAACACGACCTAGACCTTGTCCAAACATTTCCGTGTTAAACCCGGTATTTGTATCGTTTTCTGAAAACTAGCGTAACAAGAAACATGTTTTGTCACGTGAATATCTAAAAAAAATTAGGCATTTTGTTTCACTTATGTTTAAACATCTGAAATATTGGCCTTTGCGAAATGACTTAATTTTATTTGGGGAGTTTTTCTGGAGAGAGGGGGGGGGGTTAAATCAAGGAGTTAGCCCCGGACATCGATAAACCTCCGGCTGGCATCTAGAAGTGTCACTTGTGAAGTATTAAATTGATCTTTAACTTCGGTAAGAATCAAAACTTGAAAAGGTGTGCATTTCTATTTGCTGTTTATGAAGAAACTACCAAACATTTGGGCGAGTGACGTGCTCTACGACGTCAAAAGACTATATTTTGAACTTTTCTTTTAAAAAACATGGCATTTGAAACTTGAACTGCAGACGACTTTTGATGCGATGAGAACAATGCGTTGCTAAATGCGAAATTGCATCCAACAACATATGCCCTTTCTCTTATAAAAGAACACTCGTTTCTTCACTTTTCTTGAGACACAATCAACTGGGGAACTGAAAAAAAATATAGTTAAGCTGGTTTAGCTTAACTATTTGGCTTATCCGGTACTTCAGACAAGTGTTGGGCCCATTCTGACCCACTCCCCACCCCCCTTCCCTTCAATCGTATTTCAAGATTTAATTCTAAATCGGTAATCCTATAGGCGGCCGAAAACACAGTCTTTCTTTCAAAGTGGAGTTTTAATATTCTGCCATCTCAAGCCTAACCGAGTTGCTTCTAACACCGACAACACGATCCGACCTGGCGAAAGCAGCGCTCCTCTTTGACGTTTCTGCATAAGAAGTCAAGCCTACTGAGCTCAGTAGAACTCATCCTCGTTGTGCCAGTCGATGCCAGCTTTGCTTCCAGAGAGACAATTTTATTCGATTGGCTTGAACTGCGGTTCAACTTGTCCCGAACCACAATTCTAAGCGATCGATTCCCCAATTGCGATGGAGTTCGGGCGTTCAATATTACACAGCAGCTATATTCGAGATGGATGAATTTAAAAACTTCGTTTTTCTAGCAAGATTGAGTTTTTGGCCGTCTGAAAGTTAATCTATTTAAAGCTAGCAACTGAAACTCGATCTAACGGGGCGAAACCAACCCAGCCGTCTGAAGTTCTGGACGANTGAATTTAAAAACTTCGTTTTTCTAGCAAGATTGAGTTTTTGGCCGTCTGAAAGTTAATCTATTTAAAGCTAGCAACTGAAACTCGATCTAACGGGGCGAAACCAACCCAGCCGTCTGAAGTTCTGGACGAGCCAAATCCATTGAGCTCAGCTCAACTCAGTTTTATCGTTCACCATATATGAAAGTAAAAGACTATATAATGCTGTTCGTGGAGGATAGCCGGCATATTTACACGCAGGACTGTTGTCATGCAGGGCCGAGGCGAAGGCAGGATGCCCAAAAGCCGGATAATTCTGCACCATTAAGCCGGACGCACGCGTGGACGGCCCTCAGCAACAGCGGTGAGGAAGATGACCAGAAAACAAGAGCGTGGTTAGAATTGTCGTGTTTGATATTATTTCTAAGTAAACACGGTTTTTCCTTTACTCATCTTGTGTAATTCAATTTATTTTAATTTAATGTAATAAGAGGAAAATGAATACCGAACAAAGGCGTGAGGTGAGTTGTCGCGTTAATGGAAATTAACAACAGAAAGTAACAAAACAAATAGAAAATAATAATAACAATGGCGTTCAATATACTTTAATTTTATTTAAAGTGGGGAAATGCACGCAAAATACCAGTACGGCTTACAAGGTCTGTTTTAGTTTGAAAATATGTCGCTCCTAATCTTAGGTTTGCTTTAACAAATTGTTGCTCCGTTTCATTTCGGTGGTTTGGTGTCCAGTTCAGCAGTTTCTACGACTTGGTTCCGCAGCCAAGCCATCTTTGACTTAGCACCTTTGTGTAAACCTGGATTAAGTTTTAGTTTGAGCGTCGATAAAATGGAAATTCCTATAGTCGTTTTGTATATCTCAGGGTTTGAAGCGCCGCTATTTTTCTCTTTCATCCATATGGCAACTCCACCGTTTGCGATTAATGTTTATTAACACACTTATATGTGAGTATTTACCACTCATCGATTTTTCAAAACAGGTATAGTCTTCAATTCAATGGAAGTCTCCTATTTTCATGAAGTTTTTTATTTAAGTTCAAAATTTCTTCTTCCTGGTTCTTGATACTCGCTCTCTTCGAAGCAAATACGTTCAACCTCAATAATGACGTAAGGGGGGAAGGAGGCTAAATGTACGACGAACAAATACAAGTGTAATAATTAGAAAAGAATAACTCACACAGTATTTACAGTTACGAGTACGTATCTCCACCTATATATAATAACGTGATCTAAAAGAAAAGTTAATTCTTGGTTTATTTTTTCTTCTTTTTAGAATAACACAACAGTACCCATATACAACATGGAATAGATGATACACCCTATGGAAAGAAAGGGATATTTGATGCAAGGCTGTAAGTCTGCGATGCGTCACGGAATTTACCGAGGAAAGTTCATCCAAAAATAATCCCATGAGTGAGCTGACTAATAACTCATCCATCATGTGCTGTAGCAGTTCAAGGATTGCCAATGCAGCTCCCTGTTAAGACAACCTCGTGACACACTTAGCAGTAAAAGCATTTGCGTACTATACAGGGAAGTACAGTGTCTTGTAAATGCGTCGGTATATGGAATCGTATCCAATATACTGATCACTTTGAGAGACTTAATCCCACTACTTTGTATCGATGTCCATGTGTCAGTTGCACACCAATTACTGTTGAAATAGCAGAAAAATCTACCATGCGATTAATGTTAGAAAATACAGCTTACATTGTTGTGCGTGAATTCAACGCTGAGCATTGAACTTCCGAGTAAGCCAAAGTCAATATGATTAAGACTGTTTTGCTTGCAATGATTTACTCGAAGACATCTTGAATGAAGGCGTACGCATAGGGATGAAGTATAGTCAACTATAAAGACATGCTTTATGAAAGTGTCTTTATTATAGACATGCACGCATGTAAACAGCTAGTATAGCACTTAAAATGGGGAAAGAAATATCGTCTTTGTTTCAAGAAAACAAATTCTACAGCATTTCGATTTCCCAACGTTCTTGTATCTTTTTTTTTCCTACACTAAAACCGTGGCTTCGCACTGCAGTATTTACTACCTATTAAATTTTAATGCATCACTAGGCTAGTCACTCAATCTGGCTTCGGTTATTGCCCCAATAACCGTTAGATATGAGGTTGTACACATGCAGTCAATGTGTCTGGATTTTTTCCGTTTTGAAAAAAAAATCTCCGCTTCAGAAACGTTCGTTGTTTCGGGTAGTCTCCGTTTGACGAGTTATATATACTGTACTAGAATGCACATTTCCTCTAAAGCCCGGTGCCCACGTAACAACTTTCGTCGCCGCTAGAACAGCCTAGAGGTAACTCAACTAATCCGACTGCGTAGTCGTGACCGTGACTTCAGCATGACGTCTATGAACATCGAGTACTAATTCTTAAGGCATCAATCTTTATGGACTTGAAACTACTCTTAATTATAGGAGCGATTGTTGATAGTTAGAAATTTCCTCTTGGTATGGTGTAAAAATTGCAGTAGCGACTGTGATTTCTGAAAATTTTTATATAGTTAAATTTTGGCGGAAGCAGATGCCGTGCATGCCGCGACTGCGTAAACGGATCGGTTGAGTTGCTTATCTGCTGCTAACGGCAACGAAAGTTGTTACGTGGGCACCGGGCTTGAGAAATATGTGCCGTATTTAAACACATACATTCTATACTATCCGTGTTTCAACATGCAGCATCTTCAGAGTAGGCACTCAGAAATAAAATCACCATAAGTCGTGATCTAGAAATATATGGTGACTATTTCTACAGACTAATTAATTAAGGTTAACATTGCTAAACGTTAGGGCTCGTTCAGTTTGTGTATAATTCAATTAAGTATAACTGAATTAGTTATGATTCAATCCTGTATGACAATAATATTGGGAACCTCACTATGTAATTTATATATACGATACATCTCTTAAATTTTTCAGCAAGGTATGCTTTTCATAGTTTGAAAATTGCTATCAAACTAAATTGGGGCCGTCTATTATTACCAATTCTAGAAACAAGTTCACTTAGGATCTTTTTAAGCACTTTTTTAACCAGGCAGTGTTATTTTGCTACAGCAGTTCTTTCTCTGTTTGTATTCTTCCGAGAAAAAGTCTTTGTAGCGAGGAAGCGCAGCCGGTAAACATAAAAGTAAAAAGTAAAGCAGTATAACTCAACTCCACTATACTGTTCATGAAGACCCTCTTTATCTCGTGCCACTGAAAACGGTCACCATCATGCACTTCTGTGTATCTAAAACAGTTAGTAACAGGAAATCATATTCACGGTCGCCATGCTTCCTTCAAGCAAAGCATGCGGATGTAACTCTATAGGGAACGGTTCCCCATGCGACCTTGCATTTAAAGTAGGGGAGTCCTGGGTCCTCTCCTGTTGTTACCCTTAAATTATCTGTGTTAATTATCCGCCAGAGCTTGGGCCATAAACAAGTTTCCATACTTATGGCTTTAGCAAGTTTTTGCACTCTATAGGTACCAGACTAGGAGGTAAATAAGTTTCCATAAGTGAAGTACATTAAAAAGATATTGATTGAAAGTTGGCCATCAATAATTTACAGCACCAATTGTGTTTTTTGTTCATTTCTGATGCAGATAGATTTTCATAAATATGGTTGCAACAATTGTTTTGTTTTTCCTTTTAGCTCATTCCTGGTTGTACCATAGATACGCATTCATACGCCTTACTCGTTGTTAATAGTCATCTGTTCTATGTATTTGGTTCAAAATGGGATATAAATAAGTTCCCACTCCTATGGATTATGTTTTTTTCTAATAAATATTGTAAGAATAGGTTGAGCTACAAGGATATAGTTACGTATCGTTCTAGCAATCTTTTTAAAACATATTTTTAGGTGTAGGTTGAACCAAAAGTTTGTATCTGGATATTTTATTGATCTTGTTTTCTTATCCTCTGAAACTACGTTTGAATATAGTGCAACGAATTAAAGGCATATACTTCTGGCCAGGAGAGGATGCAATCGACTTCTCTGCAGTGACATTCAACGGGAAGGTGACAGGAAGGCCGAGGCTTCCTCAAATATCAAGACTAATAATGGCCAACTCTGTATGCGCAGAGTTGCTATGACATCTTCGATTGGCACTACGGTAGAGTTGATCTAATCTGCTTAGCGTTATCTCGTCTGGAACATCATAGCGTCTTGGGCTTTCATTCGCTAGGAAATGTGGAAGAGATCCAAAATGATCTGCGGAATTACCTCTATCACAAAGTATGAAGAGAATCGAACACGCCATTAGGGCATTCGAAACTCTAGTACCCTGGCGAACAAACTTCACCAAGCAGCTGACAATGTCTGGAGGAATTTGAACGTTGCCGAGTGTCAACGAAGCCCATGAGTAGCATAACAAAATACGGGTACGGGAACACTTACTGAGTTTTGGTAAAACAAACTCAATGAGTGTTCTCGATCGTACCCGTATTTTGTTATACTACTCCTATGAATCAATTGTTGCATGGTGTTTCCCAACTCTATCGCACTGCATGGGTAGGTAACGCCATGCACAAAAGTAGAGCATGGCACGCATTTTTGTGTTTATATTCAACCAAAATAATAATAACAACAACAACTAGAGAGCACTTTGAGAGCGCATACCTCCGGCAAGCAAGCCAACGGTTACGAAAAATTCAAATTGGTTCTGAAACCATTATTTTCTTTGTATCAGCACCAAAATCTAATCATTTGTGCCTTTTGATAGTATTAACAATTTCTGTAATTTTCTTGAAGATCCTTTCTCAATTGTTTAAGTTATGCTGCTAACAAACATTCTGACACACAAAAATCAAACACACAAACGGAACAACCGATCATCACCAAAATTTGATCATTTATGTCTTTAAACACTGCAAACAACTTCTGTAAATTTCATAAAGATCCATTCATAACTTTTTGAGTTACTGTGCTAACAAGCATCAAACCGAACACAGCGACAAACGAAGAAACTGATGATCACAAAAATTTAGTCATTGATTCTTCATAATATACCTAACAACTCTTGTAAATTTTATGAAAATCTGTGTACATCATTTTGAGTTATGGAACTAAGAAAATATAGGCTGACAAGCAAACAAACAAACAAACAAACAAACAAACAAACAGATGAACGGGTTTTCATTAAAAGTTAATCATGTTACTAACAATCCCTGTAAATTTCGTAGAGATCCGTTCAATACTTTTTGAGTAATCTTGGTGACAGACAAGGAGACAGACGGAAAAAGAGACAGACAAACGGACAGAGAAGCAAACACGACCAAAACATAACATCCTTGGCGGAGGTAGTAATAACGGTGTTTAATTTAATTTATTAAGCTACAAGTGAACACAGAACATGGCATAGAACTGTATCATTAAATTGCCCTCGCAACCCCCAACACAGAAGCTGAAAGCCCAGGCCCATAACCTTACCTCACACTATAGCCGCAAACTACTTTGCATTTTATTTTGTGTACAAGAGAAGGAAAGAAAAAATAAAAGTCCTCTTGTATCAATGCACTCATTTTAGTTTGACTGTGAAGACTGACTAGGTACACAGTGGGGATGGTAGCCTGCATATCTTTGGATGCCTAAAAGGATAGTCGTATATATAGTGCCAGTTACAACAAACTTTTGTGAAGCGACAGCGAGGGCTCCATTGGAGACAGTGGGGTGTGTCGATAGTGAGATGTGTGGGTGTGTTTGTGAGTCATCCTAAGCTCGAGAGCAACGTCTGTCATGCGCGTACACCTAATTCCTCTCAGAATATTGTCACTTGATGCTATCCTATGCTATGCTGCGTTCAGTGAGATTCCTTCAACGACTCTAGTTATTTGGCTGCTATGCAGTTTAGGCTATTAAGTCTTTCCAGGTCAGGTGGATTTCGAAATGCACAATAAAATAGCGCTATTTCCACGAACGCAAATGCTTAATATGGAACGGTAAAGCGTTGTTGAGCAAATCGCAGAAGGTGGCAAATATGTTTGCGGCGTAGCAGCCATTTTTTTATTGCTGAATAACGTTCACTCGTGTGAAGGGGCTTTCGTTGCCACAAGGCTGGTACGTACGACAGTAAAAAGAACGAGGTTCTTCTTCTTATCGTCCGAAAGTTTTGTTCAACCCTCCCAAACACAGCTTTGAATTTAAAAATAAAAGGTGTTTAAATTATTAGCAGTCAGCTCAGTTTGTTCAGCAAGTGCAACTAGGTAAGTTTCGAAAGTTTTTCAAACTTGGAAGAATTATAATTTACAATTCTTTGCAAGTTTGGCTATTTAAATAGGCACGGCGACGCATTAGGGCTCGGAAATAATAAAACTCTTTTTTTTTGTCTAGTATGTGCACCAGCCTTCAATTAACTCCGTTTGAGTGTTGATAGTTCCATTTTATTGCCTTCCTTTGACAACTATAATACTGAATTTGCTGGTGACACCGTAAGACTAACTTTATTTATTTCATAGGTTTACTATGAAATAGTCCGTTATTGTCCGTAACCCGGTAATTCTTGAGCTATAGCATCCCTTTTCGAAGGAGTACCACGAGTTGTAACGTCCACAAATGGGTAAGTTGGGGCGGCAGGGTTGAAAGAGTATGTTCTGTTCGAAGTTATACCCAATAAAAATGCGACGTACAGGATTATCAAGCAGCTTAATAAAGTTTGATTGCCGGGGGAGGTTGCAGCTGCAATAATATGAAGGCTAATAACAGCAAGGTAATTCCCCTTTCGAAGGTTGTTTTACAAGGGCAGTTTCTGGAGAAGTCCCTACGAGTCCAGTTTTCCCTCCAGGTTCCGAGAAGTTGCTGCTATTTTTTTTTTCAAGATCCAGTCTTGTTTCCCATGAGCAGGCAATCTTTCCACGGCCATGGACGGTCTAGTCTCGGAACAGGTTCACGACGGAGTTTATATATATATATATATATATATGCCTATGATGCGATTAAATGCTACAAAAAAAAAAAAAAAACTAAGACACTTCGAGAGCGCTCGCCTCCGACCAGCGAGGCAATGTTAACGAGAAACTCAAATTCGGTCCTGGAATTAGGATTTCCTTTGCATATTCACCAAAATTTGGTTGTAACATTAATAAAAGTTCGTGGTTTTTGGCATCTCTAACAATTCCTATAAATTTATGAAGATTCGTTCATAAATTTTTATCACCCGTATCCGAAGCAAAAAGCGGTGATAATGTTTTCGTTGAAGATTTAAGTATATATATTTTTGTATGTATATTTGTTTGTTTGTAAACTCAAAACAAGTGAGAAGGACTTGAGCAATGCTCGTCATTTTTTGCAGGAAGTCAGGTGGGCTGATTGAGATGTGAAAAATGCCAAAAACTAGAGTGAGCTGGCCATCAAAAATGACGGCGTTGAATTTGCCCCCACCGCGGGTGATGGTCTTATGCCGCGAGAGTGTTCTAGTTGGGTTATATTACTGATAAACATAAAAACAAAGATAGACGCGAGCAACAAATTGCACAAATTGAAATACAGATCAACATAAAAATTTAGTCAACCGCTCTTCGTTACATTCCCAGCAATTCATGCAAATTTCATGAAAATCTGTTTATGACTGTTTGAGTTATTATCACCCACGAGCCAAGCGAGAGCGGTGCTATTGTTTTCGTTTACGGGTCGGTTGTATGTCTGTTTGTCTGGCTATTTGTTTGTCTGTCTACATAAAATGAGGAGGAAAGAATTGAGCCATCATTATATTGTTTTTCAGGGAGTCAGGTGGACTGACCTAGATGTGAAAAATGCCAATATAACTAAAGTTTGCTAGCCATAAAAAATGACGGCGTTGAATTTTGTTCTCTGTCCACCAAACACGAGACTATGAAGGAGTTGGGTCATAATAACAATTTTTTTTAAGCAGTCAGGTGTGTTGATTGAGATGTGAAAAAAGCCAAAAAACAAGAGTTAGCTGAAATTAAACATGAATTTGTTAATTGACTCAGCACCTTTCGCAATTGATGGTCGTACGTCACGAGGCGTTCTAGTGTTAGTTTACAAATAAAAAAAAAGGCCGGTAGACAAATAAGCAAACAAATTTTTGAACCGGATTTTCACAACAAGTTAATCATCTATTTCTCTTGACATACCTAGCAATCTCTGACAATATTATGAAGATCCCAACGTTCTGAGTTCTCTCGGCGACAGAGAAACAAGCCGACAAGCAGCAGACAAACTTTTATAAATTCATAACCTCTTCGGTGAAAGCACTGATCGGAAATTGCTATGAATACCGAGGAGGAATCATTTGTCTGGCGTAACTTTAAAATAAAGGAGATTTTTGAAGCCCTTGGTACAAGCATCTGCGTCTGTCCCTGCTACGTTTGAAACCTGATGTTGGTTGGAGTTGCTGTTGTTTTGAGGAAACGTTTGCGGTAATTAGTTCAACTTAGGTAGCTCAAGTACGCCACATTGCGGTGAACACTGTGACGCTCCCGCATGATCGACTTCTGTTCAATTAACATATGGGATTTCGTTATCACTAACCGTCCGTAAATCACTGATACCATCTACCTTTGAGGAGCTACAGGATAGACGTATAAAAATAGTGATACGCGTTTTAGTCCGAATTCCGCACTTTGTTGTAGAACCGCATTTTCTTGCTAAAGAATATATAATAACATAGAAAATAAACCTACAAGTTTCAGCGAAGTCTTCCCCGATTTTTATATCCATTTTAAAATCACGTATGCATGCATCCTGTTCTTGGCCATGGAAGGCCTCGTTAAATCGCGGGCGCCACCGAGAACCATATGGTGGTTAGAGGTATACAAGGTAAAGTCAACTTTGACCGCACCCTCAAGTGGGAGACCCACACGCACCGGTTTGTGGTGCGGGTATGTGCCCATCGGTTGTACAAATGTTCTGCTACCACAATTTTAAAAATTTAAATTATTACATTCATTACAGGGTCAAGTAAAGGCTCGCTTGCTAGAGGTTAATTTGCTTAACGTCATTTGAACTGTTCTTTGGCACCCTCTAAGCCCAAAATTCCTCCAAAATACTATGTAAATAGTGCCCTTCAAACTGTAAAATAGCGTTATATGAAAAGGCGGCCGCGTAACAGGGCTTCCAGTAACCATGCTTGCCTATAAATCTCATTATATGGCACGAATATATATGTAGTTGTTGGTTTGTTTCCGAATAAAAAGTAATTTTTTATTTCTAAATTTATTGAAAAAGCTGTTGTTATTTTGCATTACTATTAACGACATCGACTTTCTTCTTAGAAGGTACAAAAGAAAACTATCGAATTCCATGTATTTTCCTCTTTGGGGATTTCTATAAAATTTGTTGAAATATCCGTACGTAGCCTGGGAGGGGGTAGGGGGAGGATAAAGAAAGCAGGGGAGCGGCTGGATGTAGCTACAGATATAATTAGAGCTTATACGGTATTATAAAAAATACCTCAGAAATGCCACTTTACCTACACTTCGCACTTCCAAAAAACTTTCCACACTGTGGGTGGGGATACCTTCCTTCTATACTCTTCCTCCCCCATTTCGGGGGCTGCGCCCCCTAGCTAGCAGGGCAACGCGGTGCCCTGTTAAGTAGAGTTCTGCTCCTCCGGACATTTTGCTCACGCTTGGCCACAGAATGTTGAAGATGTAATATTTAAGTAGGAGCTGATCACACGCAGTGACAACTGTTTAATCAAATTAAATTTAGAACAAGATGATAGTGTAGAATTAAGTCGCAAAGTGATACGAATTCTATTAAGTAGCAAACCCACGAGTAAAAACTATGAATGATGCTGTTTCAATTCTCTTTGCGCTCTCGGTCTTCCACCGGCGAGTGTTATTGTTTTGAGCAGGTAAGCACAGTTGCTTGCAATGTCCTTGAAAGTTCAACGAGACGACCACTTCTTACCATTCCCCCAGCCCTGTTTGCGCATATAAAGACACTTAGCTGTATTCAAACGTAACTTTTCAGGCTCAATAAATTAAGTAAAAGATCATTCGTGCAAAAGGTCATACTGTACGAACGTTTGTATAAGCGCAGTAAAAGAAGCCTGCGGCAACTGTTCGTGTCTGCCGCGCACCTCTCACGGCGCAGGCGCGAGTTTGCGTGTGTATGTGTGTGAAGTTGTACAGCTGGCACGCGATAATGGCAGCGCCAGTCGCTCGGAGAGCTAACCGGTGTGCGGTTATATATCCTGCTACTCTTAGCTATACCTCTCTGTATTTATTTTCTCAAGAAGTTTCATTGACAGCTGTTGGCAACATATATAGTTCGCCCAATGAATGTTAAAATTGCCATTTGCTTCTCAACCTTCAGAGGGGATGCCAGCCTCTTTCACAAAGAGTATGGACTTTCAAGCGGCTATTTCGATTCAGTTGTGATGTGGTTATAGTTTCTAGCTACCAAATCGTAAGTTGCGCCGCATCAAGTTCTACTTTCATTCGTAACGAGTTCACAGAAAGTAAGCTATATTTTGGGAAGATCATCAAATAATCGAATATAACTGAACTGCTGCAGTGAGTGAACATCAATTTTACAGAAAATTTCTTTTGAGCTCCATAGTCTTGCACCTGCCGCTATCAGGTTTGGCGTACTCCGTTAGAAGCCCAACTTCCATTGCGAATCTGCGACCTTCGCCAGCATAGAATCAAGGAAGTAGTGTATGACAATTTGTTGGTCCCTGGGAAGTGACGCGGGAAACATTTACCTTCACTGATAAATTACCTAACGTTCCGTTGTGTGTGGAGACTAGCGGTTACGGAAACATTCTGTACTGGACGAGCGCGGAGGAAGGTTATGTATGCACCGCCGTTCTCATTTGACGCTCATCGAATTACCAACTGATACCAGCGTGAAAGAAAGTTAGTTCGTCGTAAGTGATCTAATTGTACGATACAGCTGAACTTCATCACTTGAACTCGTAATCGGTATTAACGCTAAACAGCTTGCATATTGTGTTAATTGTGTGACTTGAACTTAAACCCTAATTTCGGTTGTTAATAATTGAGAAAAGTTTGCGGAGAACTAAAAATCACGACTGTCATTTAGCTGTAGCTGAGGAAAGAAGTTGGATTTATATTTTGGTGTTACCATAGCATGGCTCCGACCCCAACCATGGAAATGGATGACGGCTTCCAGCAAGACTGGCAACAGCTCTTGGATACGCACCCTGTGTGCAGGATGACCCGTGCTCTTAGTGGTAAGTTTCTTATACCTTATGCCGGGGTCACACTGTTCGATCGTGCGCTTAACTTACGAGTGAACATTCAGCTTGCACGTCCTCCCAATTTCACAGGGAGATTCGGTGTCCGAGATAACTCTGGAAAGTTTTTAATTTGAACGACTTGTGATCTGAACGTTCACCTATAAACTGCGCGTGAGTTTGTTTACTGTGTGCTAGGCATTGCAGTTGTGGCATCATCGATGGTGTTCCGGAGTTAATCCTGAAGGTGTGAGATCTTTCCCTCTGCTTCAGTCATTATTTTATTGAACCGGACCCCTTTGCTCGGATACATCGTTACTCAAAGCAAAAATTTAGAAAATACGAAAAGCATCGATTCGTTATTCGATCGCATTTCTGTGACCTACTCGAAGTACACGTAATTAGGTACGGCATTTATGTAAGCGTTCGCCCGTCAACTCCACTCGTACACCCTGAAGTTTCCACTCTTGCGTTATTCGATCTTTTTTTTTCATTGGTCGCAGCTCTCATAGGAATAAACGATATTCGAGTCACGAGACGCCCCTCTAGTTTGTAAGGGGGTTTCAGTGCACTTCTCACAAGACTTGCGCTTTTTCTGGCATCCTGAAAATACATATTCTGAAAACGCGCACTCTCTTGTGACTACCACTTGCAGTCTTCACGTATAGATTGTCTGCTTGCAGTTGTTAGAAATACGATGTTCATTATACGTAATGATATGTTTTTTTTTAATATTAGGTACCTACGCATAGAGATGTAGTGTAGACGTTTCTGCTGATGAAGTTTCTGGAAGATCTAACGAAGAGTTATTTTGTTTCGGAATATAGCTTCTTAAATTTACGTAAAAGGCTTGATTGACGACTCTGTTAGTTGTTCATCCTTTGTATTTTTAGAATCACAGTGACAGTTGTAGACACACAAGATGACTCAGTTACAATTCATTACAAAGCGATAAATTATCATGGCAAATGAGGCCATGACGTCGCTAATGCACTCTACTAGGTGTATAAAAATAGAGGCTAGCGGAACCAGCTAGTGGGCGACTGCCTGTCAGCCCTCCAACCTAGAAACTGGTTCCCTCAGTTCGCACGGGCTTAACCCTCGACAGGTCGGGTTCAACCTCCCCTACAGGCATCGTCCAATGCAAACATTTCTATCTTAGAAACGTCCCCTCCTATAT
>LQNS02000137.1:9479705-9502630 GCA_001587735.2 Parhyale hawaiensis | reverse complement strand
CCTTTTTTCCCTTGAACTTGTGATACGCTTCAGCCCTCGTAACTGCTCTCTGCTTCGGACCTCCTGTTAGTCACTGTCACTATTCCCACTGTTTCCATGCGGGGTCGAGTGTTTCATAATTCGTAAACCTGTATCCGGTTTGTCTCACCTGGTGAGCAGTTATTTGAGATTTAAATGTTTTAGTAAGAAACCGTGCCAATTATTTTGTCTGTGACACGCAAATTAATGGCCTATCACAACGTATATATGTATGACGATATTAACTGCCAATGTTTTCCTAATAATATACCGATACTGATTGCAGCTTTCTGGCGACCACTTCAAAAATGATTAATATTAGGTAGGATCGGAATTATTAGAATTTGCGGCAGCTATTCTTATGATTACGACAGAGACATGGTACCCAAGAACAGCTTTTTATTAATGTTACATTAGATACAAAGATCAGGTAATACCATCATTACAAACTACACTGTATTGCGGGCCTTTGCGGCCTATTGTTTGGCCCCTGTTTGGTAATAGTATGCGCCGCCATCGGCTATACATGTTAGATAGTTTGTAGCCAGGACCATTACGGATCACCTTGATTAAGACGTTATCAGAAACCATTTTCTTTTCTTGACTTTGAGGCAATCAGTATACATTGATCAGGCGCCGAAATATATTATTATATCTCTCAATACCGTTAGCAGTCTGTAGATAATTCTTGTTTTATGAATCCATTGTTCAGCTGATAAGTTAACAAAAACTCATGACGAGGGGGGGATTAAAAATTGTTACCGTGTGTTCACACGATAGTCAAATGAAAGAACTTCCTCAGTTTCGCGTCCGAATGCATTGCTTTGTCGGTTTAAACAACAGTGGATTTTTTATAGACACACGGTTTTGTTTACGAGCGCACAGCTGAGCATTCGCGTGATGAGCTGATAGAGCTCGTTCATTTGCCTAACGTGTGCTGTGAACCTGGCTTTAGACCTAAGATCTTGCAAACCTTTTTTGGCTCCGAGCCGAACGTTTAATCACTATAAAGGCGGGCTCACACGATAGTCAAATGAATGAGATTTGATCAGCGGATTGATGTCCGAAAACCGGCAAAGTCCCGCTCTTGCTCAGTATTTTGAGTGAGCCTGCTCCATCTTTAACTAAGCTTGGCCGGCCACGTGGGCGCAAATTTTTAAACAAACTGTTATGAGTATCGAAGCCGGGGTTGAATTGATTTTCGTAGTTGCAACATATTTCCAGTATTATCATCGACTTCCAGTTAATTTCGTATCGTGAAGTGAGTGTCATTAAATAATTTTTGTTGTGCTGTTGAACTTACAAATTACAACCGTGGAATGGAGTTGGAGGTTATAATATGGGTAACCGTACATAAAGCTGTCATGTAGATTTATATACTGAGGAATATTTACTTCTTTACTTGGTAGTATGCAGGCAAGTGTGGCGGCAGACAACGACCTACATAATTACCTATGTGTTCTCTCACCCGCTGCGTTAGGCCTATCGTTCAAGTCCTTCCTGCCCACCTCCGGACCAAAGCCCTGATTTTCTCGACACCTAGACAATGCTATTCGTGCAGGAAACGAAAATTTGGTTCGGCATTAACGAAACCTCTACCGGCAAGTGGCCATATAGGGTGACTCCATAATACTATTCCTACGAGAGCGTTCTTCTGCCGCCCGGTGAAGGGTTAAGTTGAGAAATGTATGGGTGGTGTCACGTGATGTCTCCGGATATCTAATCCTGTATCCTTACAAGGAATTTCTATTCTTCTTTTATACAGGGTTAGGAGTCAGATTGACAACGTCCGACTCCTATTCCTGGGATTTGCAAATTTCCGACTCCGACTCCTTGGACCCCGAAAATGTCCGAGTCTGACTAATTTCCCTAAGTTTGCCGACTCCTGGTCCCTAAATTTACCGACTCCGATTCCGAAGCCTGCTCGTACAGTATGTACAATACTATAGCCTAGGTATATAACTATAGCTATATAGCCTATAGCTACGTACTTAACTCGCATACAAGCACAGTCGTACAGGAACATGTAAAATCTAAAGAGTTTATTGTACTTTTCACTTACTCCTATACTGGCCCTGTCATCTAGCAACGTGTTCAATTACTAAGTCAGTTTTTCTAAAAATTTCATAACGCCGCTCTCTCAGCTAATTATGCATGTATTAATTATATTATTTAATCTATTATGATCAACAAACCCATTAAGTCTATCCGCGTGCCACCAGTGTCAGCTATAGTCTGGCATCATTCACGACACATTCAGGTTGTCCTCAATTCACGGCAAAATATGGTATGGTCAATTTTTCATCCCATCTATTTTACCAATAAGTGCCATCCATAATGTTCTTTCTCGTACAAGAACTGCCGTGAAGCAAAGTATTCAACTGACGTATTTTCCTCTAACTGTATTTAAGTTCTCTCGCCTTGGCAACCTCATCGCGCAATTCTAGAAATTCTATTGGATATAGACAGTCGTAGCCGCGCTTCGTATACGAGGCGATTTTGAAGCAAGTTCAACGGCCCCTCATTGCAGCTGTAACTCTAGCTGCGCATTCTTAGGTAAAAAGCTTTTGTTTTGCTTGGGTATAAAACCCTACGGGATGCCAAGTCTATTGCCAAAATGCACGTTCAATACACCTCGGAATGTTTGCTGAAAAATTGTAGATTACATCAATTTCTGCGTTCTTGTTAGCTAATTCAGACATTTTGGTTGCTAAATAGTCATTGCTCATTGCCAGATTTCAAAAACTCATTACTAGATTTCGACAAACTGATTACCAAATAAACTCATAGGGGACTTACCTACTCATTACCGGATTTAGGCACTACCGTGGACATTGCTAAACGTTTCATCTTTTACGAACCAACTTTATTTTTACCCTCCGCATCTGGGGAAATCTGGCAACGAAAATGGAAGCCGGCGATCATGTTAATATCCACATAAAGCCGGGTTTATACTGTAGTATTTTGACCGACAGAGTTCGCTCTACGTCCACATGTTCTGTTGTAGGCAACAGATGAGTACTCGGAATTTCAAGAAGAAATTCATCCCGGATTTAAAGTGATACCCAATAGGCTATTTCACTAGTGATACTTGCTAAAACCCAACTAACTGATCGGTTTACTTTTTATTTAGCACATCTTTTGGTAGACGTCGTGGTGCTTCCAAGGAAGCAGCAAAACGTCCAAACACTCGTGTTACGTGCAGAGAACTTGCCTTGAGAATACAGCCTCTGGTTCTTCGGTTGCTGAGTAATCCTTTTACGTAGTTTACTCTGAGGCAGTGGCAGGCAACCCTTTCTAATTCTCCGCCGAGCGGGCACTTCTTTGCTTGACTTGTTACTAGGGCACGGCTGGTTGTGGGGGGCTGCGCTTGTGTCTGTTTTGTTGGCGGGGTCTGGGATGGGGTAGGGGGGGGGACGTCGATTGCAGCGCTGTAGCGTGGTACTACGGTGAAGGCATTCTCTCGGGCTCCTGTTTTCTCGAACACTTTGCTGAAGTTACGAGAACGTTCAAATATTCAGTTCCGGTAGATACGATGCTATCGCCGTACAGTTACAGTGCTCCTCCGGCCTTTATGTCTCACACAATTCTTGATATTACGGGGACAGATAATGTACAGGTCCATGAAGCAGTACCGCACTTACGGCTCAGATTTTGCTCTGATAGTTTGAATATTATGATCAAATGGATTTTAACCTTCAAACGATGTAACATCAAATGTCTATGTGTTTGTTCCTAAACTATTAAATTCAAGCGAATAAATACAAAACGTCTGCCGGAACATTGCCATTTTCGTTGCGACAGCTCGTAACGTACGATGTGTTTTGAGTCTTCGGGATTCTCAAAGTTACGCAAGCGTTTCATGTACACGTCTATGATGAAATGTCACGGCTTGTATTTTATCCCTTTCCTACCCGATCTTAGCAAAATTATTATCATAGTGGTTTTAGCCTTCGAGAAACGTATTTACATGTAATGAAATATGTGGATGAGGCTAAATTGTCAAATTTAAGAGGAAAAATATAAAATTTTAGCCGTTATGTCGCCGTATTCGGGCCTGCTGCCATACATACTCGATACCGGACCAGTTACCCGTAACTTTGAGAACCCGACGTAAGACTACGTAGCTGCCTACAGTAAATGAATTTATTAGGGAAGGTAGCTAGCTACCGAAACCCCGATGGCACCGCACTTCAGCGGTGACACAGCTCTGACAACCTGTGGCAGACTGCAGCCGTCCACTCCTCCGGGCTCCATAGAAGGAATTTGCAACGCAGTGGTTTCCTTTGCGTAATACGCCTATCGTAGCCGGGCTGCACTGGCACCAAACTCGCCACGCTGTGTACGTGCATCGCTGTGCGTGCGTTCAAGTAAGCTTTCTTGCCGCGTCACCGGAACCAAAAGCACTACCATAAGCACTACCTAACCTAGCCTAAACTAACCTTACCTAACCTAATCTGCGATACAGCGACTTGTGTCAATGGCACACAGCAGCACAGCATACGTACTTGAACGCAGCACGCATGCACGCACAGCGATGCAGATACACAGAATACGTAGTGGCGAACGTACATAGCTCGCGTCGAGTTTGGTACCTGTGCAGCCGGATGTACAGTAAAGGCGACTTTATCTTTAATAAGAGTATTTTTTATTAGTATCGGATGGCATAATGATTTGAATGTTGTAGGATCAGGTAGGCTAATAAGTTGCTGAAGACCTGGAATACGATGTTTGAACAGTAGCTATAGCAACAACGAAATCAATTTTATATTAGGTGGCTAAACCGACAACAAAAGCTAGCACTTCTGTATTTTGGGTATGGTAGTTCGTAGTTAGCTACTATTATCATGAACCTCCTATAGACAGTGTAATACCCGAAGCAATTTGTAAATGTTGCTGATTTAAGAAACCACCAACCATAATATGTATTGATGAGGCAACTGTTCTTGGGTCACTATGTACCAATGGCAAAAATGTTTGTGGTTGCACACTTAGCCTGCTTCCATGTTCATTATCAAGTTTCCCTCCGCAGAGAAAGCTCTACATCGACGTAGTACCGTACCTACGTCTAGCATCTAATACAGTGCACTTTGACTGTTATGACGGTGCAGTCTTGGAGACGTTCTGTAATGGACATCGCCAGGTTTATTGAAGTTTGAATCCTTCATAGGTAGTTCTACGTACCTATTTCTCTTAAGAAAAGTATCGAGAACAGAAGGCGGCACTGCCTGATTTAAATCTAATTTTCGTGGCTGTTCCCTTCCTTCAGAACGCAGCAGTTTCTCAATGCTGTAATTCTCATACGGTGAAACTAACGAGGGTAGTAGTGGTCAGTAACTATTGCCTTAATCACATTCAAACAGGCTGCTGCCTTATTGCGCAGTAGGCTACTCTCCTTGTCGTAACGCCTCATTGGCTTATCTCCTCTCCTGTCACTACCTCCATTCAAGATCATTCGCCTTATCAGCTGCAGTTACTGTACTTTGTACTGTGCGTCTCCCGTGCCCTTCGAGGTCTTGCTTGTTGATGCATTTGTTGCTGTATATCTCCTGCATACTAGCGGGCATGTTTATCTCTTCGTCATTAAACTCATTCGTACTAGATGGAAAAGGTGGGCGCATCCCTTCTGCGACCTTTTCATATTTTTATCTTTTCTCGCCACAATGCAAACATTTTTTATCTTCTCGCCCAAGGACCTTTTTTGGTCGCTTTACAATTACCAGTTGTTCTGACCGATTTATTGTATAATAGTTCTTACGGTCATTACTTTGATTTAATACGATAATTAAATTATTTGATTTTGTGGGTGGACCGCATATTCCTGGCCCTTTTTTTTAAATATAGGTAAGGCAGTTTTAACCAAAAGGGGCACGAGTCAGGGCTCAGAATTTTCGGCCGAAATACGGTATAGGTACCGAAGAAAAGCAAATCTTTCATAATAGGCTTACAGTGCTGGGATAGAAAAGGCTGCAAAGAGGCCGCGCCCATCCGTAAGAAATACCGTATACAATTCAGTTGCAATAGGTAGCTCAAAGTGGACCGAAGCCTGGACTTCGGCGCCTGCCTGGAAATGGGCGTCTTCGCCCGTCTGTCATCGCTTTCTTTCTTTGTAATTTCTGATCGCATTTCTTGTTATCCGTCCAGACTTCGCGGTTTTTTCTACATGTTAAAACTTTAGCTAGTTTATTCTGATGGTTTTTGTTTGCAGGAGGTACGATGCATCTTCCTTGAGAATGAGAATTAAATAGCGCGCGTAGAGCTATTTGGAAGCTTACTGTCAGAGTGTCCTGCCTGTGTACCAGGGGGCATAGTCGGAGTCGGAGAGAGTTCGACATTTTGGGAGACTAGGAGTCGCAGTCAGTCACACGCTTGTCCCTAGAGGTTTGAGTCTGTAAAAGTGGGTCTGTTTTGTTTAGGAATCAGAGTTTGAATGGGACCCAGGAGTTGGAATTTGCCCGTCCGATTCCCCTATCAGAAATCATAGGCATTCTTCCGGTGTCTGTACAACGCGGTATCGGAATCTGGTGGATAATCGTCGATAAAAATGTGTCCGCAGCCCTGGTATATCCGTGAATGAAACGTCACAATTTTATATGCACTCAAAAAAGGTATTTGTTGTGTATGAACACTTCTAGAATGTTGTCATAATACATTACCTATACACTTGCATGGAAACAAATGCATTCTGAAATAATACATTGCAAAAAAGTAGAGCAAGTAAAAATACAATACGCAATTTTTTTTGCCACTTCGTGTTTATGGCATTTAAATTAGCCACTTTGTTTATGTGTATATTGTATTTGAATTGGCCTCTTTGGTTGTCGAGACTGACTCGATTTGGTAGTCTGTCACAAGCTAACCTTATACGATCGGTCACTCACAAGGGTCATCAATTCGAAATTTATTTGGCAGGAAAGTATTGTGGAGATTCTCGCAAGGTCGCTCGACAAAGACTACGAACCACGGATTTATAGGACTTGTTCGACAGATGGAACCCTCGTCGTAGGTTCTTATTGGTGAAACTGAAGCTCAATAGTATACCTATAGTTTACAGAGCATAGTCATGGATCAGCAGCGTGGCCTAATATTATCGAATTTCTATTGATGAAAAAGCTCATCTGAAGTACATCCTGATATTAATAAGCATTGGGCTGCTGGCTGAGCATCCGATTAATGTATAGCCTCCAGTCATCTTTTCTCTGAATCACATGGTAGGTCACTTCTGGGAGTAATAAGAACTTTTGGATGAAATTGGAACTGGTGTGATATTTATGGTCTGTATAATAAAGTGTGATAGCATTCGTGTACATATATGCGGATAGGCAATGCGGTTTGTAATGTAAAGTAGATTCGTGTGTATTCGGGCGCAGTGTAATAGAGAATTAACTAATATGTTTATGAGAACATAGGTTATGCACAGATGCAGTTAGTGCTGTAGAATAGATTTTTGAATGTTCGAAAGAAGAGTAGTCAAGTATCGGTAATTCGAATAGTAGCTATTTAGCCTACTGTTCGGTGTAAGCACCTTGTATATTTTTCTCATAGTCAAACACTACATGAAATATGCTTACGGTATCTAATGAACGTGTACAATTAGTGTTGTATTTTTACTTTATTGACTAATTTTATTCAGTGGAGAGATGCACATAAAATCTTATACCTACTGAGTATATTTGACCCTGACAAACACCATGCTTGCCTTCTCTACTCATGGTGTCTAGTGGAGTGTCATAAAGCGATTTTTTTTACTAAACAGAAGTTTCTGCATGTTGGCTTGTACACAAGGCACGTGAGGTTCTCTACGTACCGGTACGTACATTGGATTGCTCTGGGTGTACGTCCAACGATCCTTTCATCTTATTTTGGCGATCAAAGTGACGGAGTGGTGCCACAGGTCCAGCCCGGGATGTTTGTTCTTGTTTATTGTTATGATTAATTGAAAATACACATCCCCGGGCTCTTTTTGACTGGTTTCCAAACCCAAATCAAGAGAAAGCCGATACCAGGAAGCCCGAAACTTGAAGAAAGATCCTCGAAAAGCCACTCACAGCTGACTTGATTAGCTACCTGTAGAACAACCCGGGTGAATGCTAATGCATGGAGCAAAGTAGCGGATGAACTAGCGGATGGCTACTGATATTACAAACTAGGAGAGTCAGAAGGCATCCTCTAGATCAGAGGTTCTCAACAATTCAGCACTTGCTCTGATACAAAAATTTCATAGCCCTCATAAAGTGACAGAAAACAAAGAAATGACCTTTTTATTGTTTAGGGCCTACTTCTGGTAGGTACTTCAGTTATTTACCACGACTATATAATTTTTTTACCCCCAGTGGTAAGTTTACTCCTGGTTGAGAGCTCGTGCTCTAGATCGTGGAAGAACTAGGTATAGGCTAGCTGCACTCCGACTGCTCAGACCTCCACCAATTAAACAACGCAATGCTAAAAAGCAACGCATGCAAACAAATACACAAACGGACTGACGGATCGTCAGCAATATTTAGTCATCTGTTCCTCGTGCTGTAATTAACAGTCTATAGTTCATGAACATTCGTCCATAAGTTTTTCAATTAGGTTACTAACGGACTAACAGAATAACAAACCTTGGCAAAAACGTACTTTTCTAGGCGGAGGTAATACGCTAAATCGTGGTGCGACATTGGCTGCTCCTCGACTTCAATCTGCCTTCCTATGGCAACGAAAGGACCCTGAGTTGACGCGCATGCGCAGAGAGAGATGCGTGTGCCATAGCAACAAAGGTGTGACATAGGTCTGTTATCGGTCCTTCCTTACACTATAGGTCATTGCCCTTGTAGTTTATCTTTGAAGTTCGGTAATGAAGGCCAAACACGCGTAAAGTTTGTGCGTTTTGTTTCCGTGATGAGCTTAAAACACGTGTATTGTTTCTACCTACTTAGTGAAAATACGGCGCCAGTATATGTGCGGGGTGGACCTAAACTTAATTCAGGTATAATGTGCGCCTATGAGTTGGGTTATTGGTGACTATTCTGTTTGAACCGAGCCTATTCCAACCTATTTTCACTAACCTGAACTATTGTTAGCTTACCTAACAACCTATTTTCTGAGGTAGGCCCCATTCTATACCAGGACCATATAGGTATACCCAACCATGTTAGAAATATAGGTACTGTACGTGAACGTAACCTGAATACAGATAACCTTATATGTACCCTGCGGGGCTCTTGGCGTAAATGATATACTGTATTGATCATTATCGAAAAATTCCCATTGGTACTGTACCTCACTGCTAAAGGCAATTCGACCGACACATGAACGTGTTATCTTAACTAAACGTTCGAGCTTGTTACTGCATGCGTAGAAACAGTGGAACAGTGTACAACTTCTTTAGTCCTTATTCATTTCAAATTTAATTTAAAGAGCTAGCCCCTTTCCGAAGTTTTACTAATGACACTTAGCCTAATTGCTGAGCCAGCTAGCTTGGGGGCTAACATTTTAGTAACTTTTTCGGTAGGTAGGCCCACGGTTGTTTTTGCCTGGACACAGCATAACGTTCTGTCATAATTCAGGGAACCAGGTTACGATCATATTTAATATTGTGTATTTATTCAAAGACTTGTCACAAGTAACCAGTATTCTATCGATACCTACCTATATTGATAATTAATTCGGGATGTCAGCAAAACAGTTGAATGCTGCCATGGTTGGATTACAATTCATGTCTCCTACACTGTGTTTTGCCTCACTTACAAGTTGCTCATCTTTTTCCAAAATATCACAACGCGGTACCGCATTCCAACCTAAGTGTCGCGAGAAAGCCTGTACCTATGTGAATCATATATTCCTCTACCCTCAGATTGTTTTCTTAGTAGCTGGCCCGGTATCGTTTGTTTATTTCACCGCGATATGTTTTATGAGCTCAAAACTCAAAGGATGTTGCCATGGTTACTTGGAGACTGTCAATCAAATTGCTTTACTTGGTGGGCTATCCTAGCTCTCAATCCATAGCCAATGATATTCGAACTATGGGCTAAGATTTGGTCAAGAGGGTGTTTCATGTCTAAGGGAAACTATCTAAAAAGTCAAACTTGATGTATAGGCGGGCTAAAGTAGACGGGAAACCAATCTTGTCATAAGAATTCACGGCTGTCAAACTCGGGGACCCGGTGCAATTGCTGGTTTTACTCCACTAATCTCTACTATTGTACGCCTTGTAGAGTCACGTTAGCTAACCACCATGACCGTTTGTTATTGGATATGAATTTCTACAAATTATTTCACTTTTCTCTACGTTTCTCGCTGTGATCTTAAAATCGCAGATGAAAAATCAATACTGAGTCGTCATCAAGAAGCTGAACGTGGAGTGAGAAGCACTCTTCTGTAGAGAAGAAAAAGTGTCCAAAATACAACACCTGAATGACATTTCGGGCGTTGAGTTGAGAGAACGCGTTCGTTCCAAAATCTTGTGAACCCGCCTTTACGCAGACCCATGTTCTCTTCGGGCTTTCCTCTTAAGTTTCACGTACAATTAAAAACTATTCAAATTGCAGCGATGCTTTGTTTTTGTTAATGCACAGCTCTTGCACTTGGAATTCGAAAAAGATTTAACATTCGACAGCGATTTAAAACCGTAGGTACTTGGTGGCCTTCGCCCTATCGGTACTAGTCTCTGCTTACTTACTGTCTATACACGACGGCTTTTTCCCCGTAGGAATACAATATGACGAGGCACTCTTGTAAAAAAATCACATCCTGGAATGAATAGGGCCAAGGGGGAAAAGAAATGAATATCTAAATTTTCCTACTGTTTTTATTATTGGAGTTATAGAGGGATCTTGCACCGAGTAGGCTACATCCAAGAAAATTCACTGCATGATAGCTAGACTACCGAACTTGAGTAATTCCAGACTTCCCATTTGTTAGGCTGTCTATCGATATCACATCCTCAATTCCGAGTATACGGCCTAACCTCCAGTGTTCACTATGAGCATGCGCGCGTGTCCCGCCGGTGTTTGTTTACCCAGAGTGCAATATTCGTAGAACCTGTGCCTGCCATTCCTCATTTGTCGGATCGATGTCGGGGTACAGCGAGGCCGATGGCCCTGAGAATCCGTGTTACCCTAAGTGGGCGGGACGGCCTTCATGGGGTAAAATTGATGTGCGAGGGAGCTTGCAATTAATGTAAACCGAAAGTAAAAATTTGGATCGGTGCGTGTTGTCATTGGCTCATGAGGAAGGAAAGAAAGAAATTCAAGGAACGCTAAGAATTGTTATCAGCCTGGAATAGGTGAACCAGTGCCGTTTTGCTGGATGCATACCACCACAAAAATTGCCATGGAAGCCTTACCACATCTGCCTCCCATGTATTCAGCAGGTAGCTAGCAAAAGAAAAGAAATCACTTTACTCATATATGGCACACTGAAACATTCGTATGAGACCCTTCGAGTTCCATAAGATTTTTTTTTTTATTTTTATGTTAGGTAGAGAACAATATGTCGGTAGCTACTGTGAAACGCGTTTCGTTGCTCTTTGTAGTCTCAATGCTTTTTTTTTTCATTGGTTGAGAGACGGGAACAGTTTTCTCGCAGCTTCACAGGAGCGCCACCAAATTTTTGGTGCTGCAAATGGCCAAAGTGTTGCCAAATGAAAGGTTGGAGGGGAAATTAATTCATGCATGACTACTCACATTTAAAAATAAAGACGGTTGTCTACAAAGGAGGAGACAGAGGCGTTAGATGCGCAATTGCCCATGTTCCTGTAGTTGCATAACAAAGAATACATAAAGTTCCGTCTTCCGTGAAACATGCAAATCGGAGCATGACATATTTTGCTGCTCTCGTTCTTCTACATATATCTTGAAAATATTGTTATTCGTTATATACCTACCATTACATTGGAAACAAGGAAGGGACGAAGGCATTGTCACTGTTGTTCAGCCGTCGTGCTCCTTTGGCGTCGTTTCAAAGACGTCGTGTAATTCCTAAGCAAATTAATTCTCTATCTGCGATGTCGATGAGGTGAAGCCGAGAACTGAAGGTCCAATGGCAGTATGGGTGCCGATATCATTAAACTCTTAGCGCCCAGTTGGACTATTTGGTTTCGTTAATAAGAAAATTAATTTTCTAATTGAGGCGTCGAAAAGTTAAAGACCATAACAGAACGTCCACTAGCTACCAGCAGGTGCCAATACTAACTGTAACAGTGCGTGCTCACCGATCATAGATCACACTAAAGAGCCTTGGTGCTCTGGAGTGATCAATGCGTTGTGTACCTGAGTGACCCCTGCTGCTACCCGTGGGATTCCAAGGCTTTCTATTTGGAGCTCCGTTGCCTGGTCGGGAAGAATGTACACTGTCGTGAGGCGTCGCCAGGAATTCGATATTGGGAATGAAGGGAAGGGGGCTGAAGTATAATTTCGAAGGGGCTTCACAATATTTAGAAACTTGTATGATAATGAAATGGAACAGTATTTCAGGGCTCAGGGGGACTTTGCTCATTTTTTTTTTTTTTGGGGGGGGGGAGGGAGCTAAAACTCCCATTAATTGGCCGCACCACCGACGCTAACCAGCGGCGAATTCACAGCATTAAAATGTCAATTGTGATATTTCAAATACCAGCCTCGATAAGAATACTGATGCAAAACCAGCTTAGGCCCAGCCCCATCCGTAAAGGATATTTACGACGATTTCCTAACCAGCTAGTCGCTTTAGAAATTAATTTGCAATTTTATCTTCTGGGGTGACCAAAAAATCTGCTAGAGTTGTGTGACGACGAGGAACGGACAGGGTTAATTATTATTGTTATTAAAACTTCACGCCTGAGCTCCCACGGACAGGTAATACAACCCAAATGAAGCACCTTGCAACACCGGGAAGCCCAAAACGCTGCTAAAGGAAATCCAGCAAAAAACCATTAACAGCTGACTTAAAAGCCTGCAAGCCAATACGACCACAGGCCGATGCCGGCAACAAATTCCAAACCCTAGACGACCAGGGCACGAAGCACCAACAGAACTGATTAGTTCGACATCTGACAGCCTCCAAAGTGAAAGAGTGCGCTCCGCACGCAGCACGAGTCTCTCTCCCAAAAACCTTGAGGGCAGGGAGAGAAGAATACACCCAATGCCTCTNNACTCCTCTCCTGTGGGACAGGTTCACTGGATCATTATCAGCGCACAGCCTGCTGGCTGAACTAACAAGTCGGTCCAACAGACGCAAGTGAGTGTCAGCAGCTGAAGCCCAGACCGGTGAGCAATACTCCAACACTGGCTTCAACTTCACCGGCATTTCAGTCCTGAGCATTCGATTCGCCTTCTGTGTTTCCCGACTGTATTTCTGGCTAGCTCAAGCGCAATTACTTTGCGATTAACGCCCGAAATTCGATTTATAGTGGTGAATCGAAAGCCCACGATTGACTTTCCGTTAATGTGATGCTACCGCTAAGCGAATGGATTGACGTCAGTAGAGTGGACGCTCGGGCGCTCCTTCTCCCTCCGCAGCCGGAAAGCACCGTACGTTCGGTCTCGGTTCAGAAGTCATTCCTATACACCTACGGATTCTGATGCTCAATCATTTATTTCTGAGGCTATGGTGTTTCTTTACAAATATCTTTTCTTCTATGGCATTCCAATATGAGATGAAGTCTTTGTACCGTATTGAGATCCTATAGGCTCTAATGACAGGGTTAATGGTAGATGCGGACGGCAAAGAAACAAAGTGTACAGTACTGTTCAAGGTTTGACACTTTACCGGGCAAGTGACCATTTTTAATTTATTTTATAATGCTATTCCCACGAAAGCGATTTTCAACCCCGCGGTAAAGAGTTCAGCCATAAGTGCTCGGCCGTATCCCTTCCACTGCATGCCACGCCATCGTAAATAGGAACCTTTCAGGGTCTATACTTTGGTGCTTTCGATTTTAATCTGTTACCTGTGAGATCTCCATGAACTTGGTCTTACTCCGTTACGTGGAGATTTTAGTCGACTCAACGTTATTGGGCTGCTTCTCGCACCTGCAACTGGATTCAAAGTGACGAAGCCAACGGTCCTGCCTGCATTTCCGGACAAGTCAAGTGAACTTGGCTTAACTCAACTTTGACGACTCAATCGAAATTAGGTATCGAACATGCCCTTAAAGCTGACCCTCTCTGCAGGACTACCACTGTGTATACGTATACTGCCGATGTAATCCCTCAACGTGAAAGTTAATTTTGCATCTTCCTAACATTAACACCAAACGTGTAAGTCGACAAACAATAATAATACCTATTTTCGCCACTCAACCAAAGGTTAAGCTTGCTATACAGTTTGCCCTTTGTATATTTGTTATACGTGACTAATACGGCGAGCCTCACTGTGCATTGAAGAGATTAAGTTGTGTAATCGCGTCAGTACTCTCAGCTTACGCGTGTCGTAGCCGTGGCGACATCACTACTTGGAACCATTCTGCGTATCGCATTAGGTCTATCTTATCTCTGTGTCAAATCTTTGCGTCGACCGATCGCCGATGTTATTTTATTACGTGCTATATAAGGACGTAACAGTTTCTTTTGTGTTTTGTCTCTCTCTCCCATCTTTTTCATTTATCAATATACTGTGTATTTTACCTGTGCACTTCCTCTGCTTTTCTGCACTGCTGCTCCCGTGATCAGTGTTCAGTAAGTGGGTTCGTCATCCGGCTTGATGTGTTATGGGATCCATCTTTTTTGAAGTTTATTCGTTTGTTGGATGTTAACAAATTCTATATAGGATGAAAAGGAACAATTTAAAATAGTGGAACATCATAGGCTATGATGCATTTTGAATGCCTATATATTGCTATACATCTCCTAGATTTACTGTATTTTTACACGTAAAATCAATTTTTAATATAATACATTATCTTTGTTAACAATATTTTGTATCGGGGTTTCCTCCTTGCTCTTAGGAATGATAAGCCTGATAAGTCTCCTCTAGAGAGCAGGTGCGTCATTACTGCCTACCACCTGTCGATTTCAAACTTATCATAATATTGTATAATTAGTCGATATGATAAACACACCTTGTGTTGCTCTGTTGGGTCTATAGGCTTGGTCTTTACGTCACTCCTCCACCTCTAAAGGAAATTGAGTAATTAAGGTTAACTCTTCCAGTTCATATACTATAATCCTTTAATATTCTTCTCTCTGCACACGTGGGTCGAGTGTTCGTACTTAATTTGAACTCAACCATTACTTTATGACCTTTATAAGTGACCCCTAAGCTTTAAAATAGATTATAAAAACCAAAGAGTTCGGATGAAAGTTTCGAATTGGCTACGCTTAAAATATCAATAGGCTTAGAACGACACGTTTACTCTCTATAGTGGATTATTTTCGTTGAGCACTGAGTATCGAAATGGATGTGATTATTCCTTATTATTCGAAAGTAATAAAATCAATTAATTACTTGTTCTAAATTTTAACGCCGAAGATTGATACTGCATTTTCACCAGCCAAGAATGGCGGTTGTCTCCGGTACCAGATTCAAGTACGGTAGGTACCTATGATATCACAAACTATAGCAGGGGATGTATTAAAAAGATTTGAGAACCGACTAGGATGTTCCTTAGGTTTGCATACGGTGCCTAATAGGTACATAATACAATGGGTTTAAGGACCCAGAGTCTTTCAAGGTATTATACTACCCGTGCTGACTTCATCGCCGTTCTACTGATAGGAAGTGGTGTCCGTGATAAGCAAAGATAAGGCTTTCGTACGTGCATCTTAAAAGAGTCATCGCGTTGCGTCACTGGTGCCTACTTTTTCGGAACATTGAGTCACGACTTGAGCATTCCCTATTAAAGCACTGTAAGTTTACGATCGGTCGTATTGTTATTGCTTCCTTTGTAATTCATCTGTGTAAATATTTCCCCCAAATAAGAGGAAGTCTATGTACGGTTATTTGTTATATTGCACGTTGTGTAATTTCAGTAATTACGAAAGTCAGTGATCACTGTTCGAATATTTTGCCCGTAATGGCCGGTTCCGGCAACAGGCAAATGCACGTCTTATCTGAACGCAGCGTCCGACTACGTTGCTGTGTCCGTTTCAACGGGAGAAAAGTGCATTGCTTTCTGAGAGCCACTTGTTGATACATTTAAATAAATCTATTGGTAGACACACTCAGTTGTCATTACCCGGACATTTCAAAACATTCGGACGCTAAGTTGAAGGATCACAGTCGTTTGCCTGTCGTGTGAACCCCGCCGAAAAGTTCGGGAAGTAATTATTTACGCTGTTTTTCGTCCTTATATTCGGCACTTTCCGGTACCTATCATTCAAACGTACCTTGACGATCATATATATAGTCACGCTCATTGCGTATAGGCGAGACCCATGCAATTTTTAAGGAAATGTAAAGTCAAATTGTGCTGGTCCGCCAAAGATTGTTGTGTAATGAGAACAGTCGTTGAGAACCAATTAATACCCTAATTAAACAACGTTATTCTTAGCGATAGGTCTGGTTGGTTGAAATAATGACCGGAAGGTTCCTGTGGATGTTAAACGGTTAACGCTCTATAAAAGGACGTGCGGAGTCCATAAACTTCGGGACGTCTCTCTTTCGTGCCCAGTTTGCTTCCTTCCCAATTTCATACTCCTGCTTGCTCATGCTTTATTCTGTTCTTCCTCTTCTTTCCCGACTTGCTGTTCCCATGCGCGTTGATCCTGTGTGGGAACACCTTCGTGCATGGGTTCCCCGTTTCTATCGGCATATTATCTGTCGCTTGCTTTTTCCTCTGTGATATCGTACTGCTTGGAAACCTAGGTTTAAACTTCCTGACTATAACTAACTCCATAAACGACGTATCAAACAATACTGCTTGTATGATACACCGACGTCTTGTTTGGTTTAATTGCAGCGCATAAAGTGTGGACAAATTCCTCACACTGGGAACTATTCTTTGCAGACTCTAGAGTCTAGAGTGTCCTCAGGTCTGACAGACGCGGTGTCTCGTGGGCTGTTTTGTCAAGATCTTGGCACGCGGTCGTCCCCTCGCCTCCTCACGTGCCAAGAAGGGGACCCTCACGTCCTCATCTCGCGCCTTCCCCTTTACGTGCTTATCTTTTAAGCTGATGCCATCGTAGTTTGCTTTTGTGGTGGTCATTGTGGGGTAAAATGATTTAAACACTTGCAATGGCTTATGACCGTTGTGTACATACCTGTTCATTTTATGATGAGGACTTCGTAGTTTGTGCTTATGGTGGTTGTAGTGAGGGTTATACAATAATTAACCCATTAACTGCGGCATGCGTACTGTTTCAGGAATGGATATTTCCGTCATTCGCAGTTAATGGGTTAATACTGTAGCTATAGCAAAGACTCATGATGCCTGGATAGTGTATTTATCTATCAATATCTGTCTATTTTGAGCAAAGGTTTTGGAAGTTTCTGCTAGTGTTGCGAGGGTTACATTATACAGTAGGTACTTAAAACACTTAGTATCTATTAACCGTTATTAGCAGGGATGCTCGTAAGTTTGCATTGCCGGTTGTCGCATCTAAAATAATTGAAACGCTTGTGAAGTATGGGAGTCAGTTATATTCTGCCTATACCCGTGTACTTTAAGCACATGCGCTTCAATACTGACTGTATGCTAATAATTATAACACTAGGCCTACAGCAGTGACTACAGTGCTCCTATCTTTGCATTTTATATAAACAATTAGTGTGAAACTACACCGATATATTAGTAGTAAAAAATATTCGAACCCGTTGGTAGCTTGATTTTGCCGCATTGTGAGCTTGGGGAACGTATGCCTACTACGAAAATTCCTCGGCTAACTTGGAAGCTTAATTTAATGTTCTGCCTCAATTTTGGCAGTACGGAAAGGATCGTGGCCAATTTTTGCAGCAGGGGAAGAAGGATGGTAGTCATTTTTGGCAGTAGCGGTAGTAGGATAGTGGTCAGCTTTGGCAGAACCGGAAGAAGGATGGTGGTCAGCTTTGGCAGAACCGGAAGAAGGATGGTGGTCAGTTTTGGCCGTACCGGAATAAGGTTGGTCGATACGGTATAGTTTTAAAATGTGTCTTGATCAGGGACAGGAGCTATGAAGGGTGATGATATTTTTTCTTTGCATAATAAAAAAGTCATGAGGCCTGGCGGATAGTTCGGTAAACAGTGAAGGATGTCGAAAGTAAGAATATGTTTCTTTGGCCGCTTGAGAGCAAGTGTGACGAGCTTAAAATTACTAATACCCGGTACCTGAAACTCGATCCAAAGTGAACTTCGGCGCTCAATATTCTAGTGAAGATCAAGGTAAAACTAATGGGATTAGATGAGCTAGCTCTAACGGCGAATCGAATGCTCTCTATACATACGTACGTGAAGGGACTGTAACTCAAACGAAGATTATCTTATCACGGTTCCCCGTCTTCCTTTAGCAGCGTCGCCACACCTTATCCAGGCAAGTAGCCGAATATGGTTCCTTCCATATACTGCTGCTCATACGTGAGCATTTTGCTACCGTCCCGTAAAGGGTTAACTGATCAAAGATGGGTGCTGCTCATTCATCTAGGAGGGTAATTAAGGTCGGATGGCTGCAGGCAATTCCGGACCTCCGTTTTTTTATCATTCTCTAAATCAGGCTAGCCTACATGTGCCGCAGGTACATATGACTACCATGCAAAAGGTTGTAAACCGCGACACCGATTTTTATGTTTTCGCAACCAGCATTCATCAACTTTTGAATAGCTCTACCAACTTTAAAATGAAATTTAAGCGTATGATTCAAGGAAACTTTGTGAAGAACCGTTCTCGATAGCTTGCCCTCAGCAGATGTTCTACAGGTTTGCTGCAAGGTCAAGAGAATCTGGCTTGGTCTTGGTCATGCGCTCATGAACGTGCTCATCACGTGATACACCGGCCGTCATGGTTACTGTAGCTGGGGGCAATTGTTACAAATCCGGTTGCTGTTCGACCGATTGGAGAAGAAGATTTAACAGAAATCTTCATTGTAAGCAAGTTACTTATTCAACTCGCGGAATGCTTCAATATTTCCCCGCAACCAGCGTTTATTGCTCTTGTGGTTGGGTCGCATATACCCTGTTCGGCATTTATCCATCTCCTCAATGTTTGACTCGGAGGGGTAACGTTTTCTTGCTATGATAACGTTGTACTTGGTGGGAAGGTATATGACCATGTTTTTTTTGGGGGGGAGGGAGGTGAGGGGGGAGAAGATTTTTCTACCATATAAACTCATTTTTGCAATATGTTTATCTTAGTTACGCTAGTGCGCGATCGACTCGTGTTACGAACTATAAAATGTATTTTTTTTCTATTTTTGGGTGTAATGCGTATTCCTGAAGGTCAGGTATGATATGTGTGCTTGTAGGTACATATAAGTTTGGAAAGGCTGAGGCGAACATATCCTGACCTATTCTTAACTAATTTAACTTATTCTGCAAACTAACTTAACGCTTTCAAGTAGACCACATAGCTACTATGTGCAAGGACCAAGTACTGTATTTTGTAATCTTCCCTAAATGTAATTCAGTAACGGCGTCAGAGCTGTACAAATTTGTATAGTAACATGTATATTACCTGTCCACCATGCGAGTAGCCGTCCACTTAGCCCTAAAAAATCTTCCGGTTTGAAAACTAGCAGTGCTAGAAAGCCGTACATAGGCTAAAACTGTAGGCTAAGTAGTGCCGCACCATCTCTAAAAGTGACGCGTGAAAAAAATAAAAACATAAAAATGGTGGTGGTTTTCACATTATTTCTCTAAAAACACGGAAAGATGTGAAACCACCACCAATTTTTTTCGTTTTATTTTTTTCGCCCTTTATTTTCAGGGAGGGTGCGGCACTTCTTAGTTTACAGTTAAGGCCCATGTACGGCTTTCTAGCACTGCTAGTTTTCACACGGGAAGTTTTTAGTGCCAAGTGGACGGCTACTAGCATGGTGGACGGGTACTAGACATGTTACCCTATTAGACCAGACATGTCTTTCACTTTGGAACATACATGTATATAAATATAAGCGTTAATTTCCTAAATTTCACGAGGTGCATAAAGCATTGAATTTCCTCCTGTAGCTGAGGTTTGTTCTGCAGAAAGTCCTCGCTTCTTCACAACTTAACCTTTCGTGTTGTACCGAAAACTGTCCGTGTTGTCTGTGAATATAAAATTACATGAACAAGCCAAAGTGTAAAGTACAGTAGGTGGATCTTCCTGAAACTTGCAGCGTATAACCTCTTACGTTTTACTTACCTCCGTGAAGGCTGGTGCTTATGAAGGAATCCCTTTGAGGGATAAATTTGATTAGGTAGACCCACATCAGATTGGTGCTGACGGTCACACGGTGTCACGACACAATGACTGTGACTTTCTGTGGCGCAAAGAATATATTTCCGCAGACTTTTCCCAGTATTCGTTTTTTTTTTTTTTGCGTTAATATTGATTTCTTCAATTGGCTTTCCAGGAACGTAGCATCTCTTTTTGCCTTTCTTAAATTTTCTGCGTTTAATGACTTCTCAGCGATTTGAATTGTAACGGTCGTTAGTCCTTTTCATCAAAATATGTTCATATATTCAACTATTTCATGAAAAATTTGAGAACCAACTTTGAGGTTCAAGTCAGTGGCTTCAGAAATTAGGCCCATAAGTACGTTAATTAGTGGAGCTCCTTCGAGTTCGTGGAGGAGAATGTAACCAGACTGGCGAAGCGTAAACGGGGAAAGATGCCCGGCTGTGGACTCTCCATTGGCGTGTGCCTCTTTTTATAGTGTTTCTTTCAACGGCAATAGGCTAAGTATCGGGAATGACATACAGCATCATGTGTAAAGTTTTTATAGTCGTAGCCTACGTCTTCGTGATGTTCTCCCAATAGTACGGCGATACGTATGACATTAAATTCAGCTTTATATATATATATATATATATATATATATATATATATATATATATATATATATATAAAACTAGAGCACTCTGAGAGCGCATACCTCCACCAAGTGAGCCAACGGTAGCAAAAATTCAAATTGGCTCTGAAACCATAATTTTCTTTGCATAAACTCCAAAATCTAATCATTTGTGCCTTTTTATAATAATAACAGTTTGTTTAATTTTTTTGAAGATCCGTTCATAACTTTTTGAGTTATACTGTTAACAAATGTTATGACAAATATGAGTCAAACATACAAACGAACCTACCGATCTGCACAAAAATTTGATAATTTATGTCTTTTACCATTGTATCGTTATTGGGCGGTGCGTGATAAATTAAATTAAGTTTTGATGTTTTGCGCTCTTAGTGGATTTCCTTCCGATTGCCGTCTATTCGTTTCCTATGTTTCTTTCACCACTATGGCAAGCCGTAAAAAATCAATTTTGCGTTTTAGTTCATTTTAGTACAACACTCATATTAGATTATATAATTCCGAAACGTCTCCTTATAAAAACTCGTAAACGTTATGTTTTTATTCATGTGATTAATCCTTTGGCGCGGTGAAGTTCTTTTCATGGGTGCCTAGTTTTTTTTTAAAAGTAGGTACTTCATGTCATATGCAGTGACGGGTCTTATTTATGAGGTGTGACGCCCAGTTCATAATGATTACCTTTGATGAACTACCTATATAGATGACCACTAAAATTAGTTTTCGGAATTAGATAATGTATTAAATTCTCATTATTTTTGAAAGAAAATGGCATATTGTCTTGTATAACGTGCACAGTGGCGGCTTGTGCTCTGTTTTTGGTGGGGCCCGCCGTATTTTCATCATTATTTTCTGGAAGCCATTAGGTGGAAAAGCTATTTTCTATACTTAATTCAAGTCTTGAATGTGATAAGACTCGAATTCAGCTTAGAAAATAGCTTTTCCACCTATTAGCTTTAAAAAAATATACGGCGGGCCCCACCTAAACCAAGGCACGAGCCGCTACAGAACGCGCATACAGCAGGGAGTGAAAACAGAGTAGTACCACTTCGCGGTCCATATGTGTACACAAGCCTACACTGGTCCCTAGTTTCTTTCTATCGTAGGTTCACCAATCACCAGGTCGTGGGTATTAATGCTTAAGCCTTGTAGTTATAGTCGACGTTACAAGATTTTTTGGCGTGCGCTGTAAAAAATGTTAGGGGAAATTATGAGCGAAAAAAAGCTAAAGAATCTCATTAGAGACAGTTTTTTACTGTGTAATACGGTCCCTCTAGAGGGCCCAGCTGTCATAAATGACGGCAGAGACTTAGTTCTTCACGAGAACCCCCGTTATCTCCTGTGCTTTTTCTTCTCAGAGGACTTCTTAAATGGAAGTGCAGCATTGTGCCTGGAAAACTGACATCTTCCGTAGCACCTTTGAACCTGTCCGAACAGAGTGATGTAGGCGAGCTCAGATTCCTCAGCTGGAGTTTCCTCTCGATTCTTAACATCATTTTCCCATAGAGCGTGAAAATTAGTACTTGAAAAAACCTCTGTTGTTGAAAGGCCCCGCCAAGCCATGAAATTTTCACCTGTTCGCTACGCCCTTAAATTTCTTCATATCTTATTCCCATTCATCGGATCGCTACGCCCTTAAATTTCTTCGTATCTTATTCCCATTCATCGGATCGCTACGCCCTTAAATTTCTTCATATCTTATTCCCATTCATCGGATCGCTACGCCCTTGGATATCCTAATTCTTCCTATCTTATTCCCTTAAAGCGTAACGGAGAGTCGCGGACCAACATTGGAGCAAGCAAGCAAGCGACCAACAACTGTTTTTTTTATTATATAGTGGATTAGGGCCAGAACTGATTGGAGACTCGGCAGCTACGATGGGAAACCTGTGGATAAAAACGCCGCTCCCAGTCTTTTATATATATATATATATATATATTTCGAAACGGGCTATTAGATGGCCATGAATCTTTATAAACGGCCTGTTAGGTGGCTAATGTCTCGATAGAGGTACCAAGAATCTTGGCCATCTA
>LQNS02000137.1:9460072-9471707 GCA_001587735.2 Parhyale hawaiensis | reverse complement strand
GCCTATTTTCTCCTATCTTATTCCCATAGAGCGTGACAGGAAAGATATAAATATATAAATAAATAAATAAATAAATAAATAAATAAAAACACGACGTGAATTATTATATAGTAGATTGCCTCATATACCCACCAACCTTGTGCACTGCGTTTCAGTAGTCTTCGTATATGTTTACCGCCATCAGCATTCAGGTGGTACCCATCAAACATGTTCATCTCCCGCATTGTGCGCTACGTGTCAACCGTCTCGTGCCTGCACCGCCTGTCTCTGGTACCCATCCTGAACGTTCTAGAAAGCAGCGCTGCTGCATGGGATGCCAAGCGCTGACCTATACGGTGTCCCAGTTATGACACGTTTGTTCTATTATGCACGTGCCAGTTCAGTCTTGGTGGCTGCAGCTTGTCTGTGCGCGTGATTTATTGCGCATACCTGATTGCGTCTTTGTTCACACACTAACTCATTGAAAAAAGAATCCGCTCATCGTTCTGCCTCTGCGTGATGGTGCAGCAGATAGCTGGAGTAGAGTGTATAGCTACAGAGTGTGCTACAGTACTATGAACCTGTTAGCAGTGCCAGGAGTTTTTGGACTCGCTTACCCCAATCTCTCCGCATCCATTTGTACTGTTTGTAATTGGCTGCAAATCGTTTTGAATGTGCATGCCCAGCGTGGTCTTGAATTAGAGAAGAAAAAATTAATTACGGGATTGTCCCTTCTTTACCCATTACCTACTCTGTTCTTATATGCGAACTCAAGTGGTTTCCAACCGATGGTACGCGATGGAAGAGTTTCCAGGTGGTGCGCGAGCTGAAGTAAAACAGGGTTGTGGTCTTTGCTGTCGATTCATTTGCGTGTTCTGCTTGCGAATACTCAAGTCACAGACCACATCATACATTGACTGGACACTGAAATCGGGCCTCTCGCAATTGGGCCTGGAGGCCGATTGACGTAAGTGTTAATAAAATGAGTTCTAATAATCACAGAGACCTCGAACAATGATTAATTTCTTTGTCGCACCACACGCAATACGTTGCAGAGCAGGGAATCTAAATTCACAGTCATATATCTTCAGTAGGCGATATATATTCTTGGTGTCCATATATTTGGACACCAAGAATATTTGAAAATTCATCATAATTTCTAGGAACGTTAAAATTTAGAGAAAAATTGGCACATAGACTCTACACGTAATGTCATTTAATATCACATACAATTGAGTTCTTTCCAACGATGGATTTGAAGCAATAACCTCAGAAATGGATGTATGTAGAGCTTTCGGTAGAGCTCATCCCCATAGCCGCTACGAGAGGAAGGTTATGAAATCCCAGTCATACTGAAAATGTCTGATAAAAAATACAGTAATACTACAGAAAAACTGCAGAGTAGTAGCCATGAACTAAAATTGCATAATTAACTATGAGATAAAGATACCAGGACAGCCGTTAACTGACATTAAAATGACATTTTGGTGCTGATACAACACTTCATCATTGGAATCATCTACAGTTGCACCATGTCATTTCACATTAATACCTAGGAATACTGCGCCACTTTGTAGTTGCCTACGTTACATCACTTCATGGTTGCCTATGTTACATCACTTAACGGTTGCCTAAGTTGAATTACTTTCATAGTTGCGTAAGTTGAATCGTTCCATCGCTGCCAAAGTTAAATGAAATCATGGTTGTTCCCTACACTACATTACGTCATGGTTGTCTGCGTTATATCACTTCACGTTGTATATGTTACTGGTTAACTCATCATGGTTACCTACATTACATGATTTAATGGATTACTATGTTTAATCACTTGATGGTTGCCTGCATTACATAATTTACCGGATGACTATTTTGCATTGCTTCATGGTTGCCTACATTACATGATTTAATAGATGACAATGTTACATCACTTCATGATTGCTGGAGTTAAATTACTCCATGGTGGCCTACATTACATCGCTTCACAGCTGCAATGTTAGATAACTTCACATGTGCCAAATGCCAATGTTAGCTAACTTCACAGCTGCCAGTGTTAGATTACTTCACAGCTGTCAATGTTAGATTGCTTCACAGTTACCAATGCTAGATCACTCTGCGCCAGCCAATGCTACAGTATTTCACTGTTGAAATTGCTAGATCATTTCACGGCTACCAATGCTGTATCACTTAACGTCTAGCAATACTGTATCACTTAACACTTAACGGCTAGCAATGCTGCATCACTTCGCTGCCGTCAATGCCCAATGCTACACCACTTCATCATTCAGACCACTTTACGGCCGCTAATGCTATATCACTTCATCGCTACCATTGCTATATCACTTCATTGCTTCCAATGCTAGATCACTTCATGGCAGCCAGTGCTTCATCACTAGCTTCACTGCTGCCAGGGCTTCACCACTTCATGTCTGCAAGCTACTCCGTCTCACCCTTCAGCTCTGCTGTCTGTTTTAATCATCTCGCTTGCCCGTATACCAAATAAATTTCATTAACGTTTTCATCAGCTGTTTACTAGGCATTTCATCACAAATCGAGCATACCAGAAATTTGAGAAGCCTTTGTTCTATAAAATGAGACTGTTTATCTCACAAACTATTGCAAAATAGTTTTACTCTACTGCAAATATGAAAGGATGTTATAAACAGTTGCTGTACGTAATTACAATTCAGACCTTAATATTTTTCTGAATTTGTTGCGTACAGAAGTTCTAGAAGTATGTACAGGTTTACCAGTCATCACTGAATGCGAATGAATTAAGTCAAATAGCTAAACAAAGTATGAAAAAGTAATGTGAGAACCTATAAAAATGCGTCTGCAGTACCGTGCAGTCAGGCCCAATTGCGGGACCGAAATCTGCCTTAGGGGCCAGTGTCCAGTCAATGTATGGTGTGGTCTATGTTTTAGTATATGATTAAGTCATTTTTGTCTGGAACAAGGTAGTACTAGGCTACTGTACGGGACTTATAAATAGTACTCGATCACCAAACGGTTCGGCACCTATGAACTCGATGATTAAATACGCAGGCGCTGTACCGTGAAAGCGGTTAAGTTGATCGCAATTATTGCCTTCGTCTCAGGACGGCTGCTGTTGTCACTTTTCAAGGTGAAAGAGAAGTGAAACACTCAGGTGATGGACACATGTTGGCCCATCCACTGCGCATTCAGTGTTGATTTTATTTGAAAATGGACACAACTATGTACTACCATTTTTGTACTGAAGGTAATTTTCTTCAATTTCACCCCATGCGCTTCTTCACTCCCTGTCTCGGTAGTAGGTACTTTCTGAAGCCTAACACACGTGTGGTTCAGTAGTACGTGATGCCTGGCACACGACCTGCCAAGGTCGATGGCTAGAGGCAGAGGAGAGAGGGATGCTCTGAACCCTCTGCTCTCCCCTTGCTCTCTCTCCGCGTGCTGGGATCAATATTAGGGCGAGGGTAGTGATGCTGGGCAGTACGAGGGCAGGTCGTTCTCCCTCGATTTTCCTTCGTGACATGTGAATGAAGATTTAGTTTTCCAAACAACCGCTTCCATTCAGTACCAATTTGGCCTGCCCTAGCAATTTTATCTCCATGTGAAACTTCAGCCCCTCACAATTCCACTGCAGCTACGGTATATCCCAGTAAATATATCACTCAGGCGATCACAGGCTCTCTGCAGTGCAGAAAACCTCAGCTTCATGAGGGTACTTGATCCTTATTTCTACGGTGCATCAAGATTTAAAAAATCGAGCACGTTCTCTTTCCCAAAGAAAGAGACCGCTCTCGTTGAGAGATTAGATATTGTTGTGGCGGAACGTATATTTTGAAAACAATTTATGAAATGCTTCGTTCAGAAATTATTGGATATTTGTTATTGTATCGAGTGCCGATGACGATTAATGCTGGATTTCATGTTATGCACGCCACCCGCTGCGTGCAGAGGGGTGCTGCGTACTGTACAAGCTGGAGGGCCAGCGGTACGGAATTAATCTTTTAAGGTCGCTGTTATACATGAAATTTGATAGGAATATCATTGTTTTATGCGTCTATTGTCCCCTTGTCAGAAAACCCGAACCAATTCGGGTAAGTTAGTAAATATTCGGTCATAATATCGGGTAGGTTAGGTGAGGCAAGGTCTGTTTTTTTTTTCAATAGAAAATTTCGGGTACTGTCAATTTTAGTCAATGGTGAGAATGGGTTAGGTTACCTGTGCTACTCCCCCCCCCCCCCTGCAGCTCACAAATTGCGGTAGGCCGGTAATGAGTGCGAGGTGACTTACGGTGGCCTAAGTGGCTACTCGCAAACATCATGTTCAAATATATAAACGGAACGCACCAAATGCGCAATTGAGCAACGAGTGAAGTCCGTTGCCCATCTACTATATAATAATTCACGTCGTGTTTTTATTTATTTATTTATATATTTATATCTTTGCTGTCACGCTTTATGGGAATAAGATGGGAGAAAATTCAGATTTCAAAATGTAAAAAAAAGTGGGGTACCTTGCAATTTTTTTTCGGCAAAAAAAAAGTTGGGTACCTTGGAATCTTTTTCTTCAGTATTAGATAGGGGAAAAATGAGGAAGCCCAAAAGACGGCGGGGGTTTTGGTGAAGGCCACTAGTAGTAAATAAATTACGAAATTACAATTAACGCAGAATTTCAATATTGTTAAACTTGCACCGCTCGTCGATAGATGGCGCGCTCTCACAGCAGCTTTTCGGGTCACGGTTACCAATATGCAAGTTACGGTAGCCCAAATGAGATAAGGTTACGAAACGCCTCAACTTTCGCAGGAGTGGCATTTTTTGAATTGAGATCGAATTTTCTGTTTGGACGGTAAACTTACTTTAACTTGGAAATAGTTGGCAACTTTCTTCAGCTACTAAATTCATTGCGTAGCCTGCTTATTACCCGCCACCGCAGTTTAGCATTACTTCATTTTATCTATGGATAGTACCATTGTTGTAAGGTCACGGGGTACATCAGGGTGCGATGTATGCGTTGTCTGCTGGCGATCTGCTCTCAGGGGTGACCTTGAAGCAGCCACCTGCATGCAGAGCGGCAGCAGTAGTGGTGGTGGACTTCGACACACGTGCTGTTACTGCCCTTGTGTGACGCATCTTCTAGCTGCATGCTGTGCGGCGACGTAAGAAGTTTCACGCATAATGTTCGAAACGTCGCTGTGCAAGTTTCTTAATCGTGTAGTTTATTGTTCTGTTTATTCAATAGGTACCGATAGGGTACCCAGCTACATCACAGAGTATCATTTTTATTCCTGTACCTATCCGTAATGTAACTGTTACTAACCACAGTGTTGAGTTACGTTGTAATTCTTATTTCCCTAGTATATCCGGTGCCTTACTGAGTTGCAGTTTAATGCTTATGTCCCTCCCTAGAGCTGCTGTCTTTTTCTTTTACCGAGTTGCCTTTTCTATCCATATGGACTTCCTTAGTTAATGCGAGCAATTGTTTCAACCAAACACGTTTGGTTATAAGAACCAAGGAAAATACGTTAACTCTTTATATTCGATATAGAAGACATACTAGATGTTTTAACCCCGGGAATCAGAGTATTTCGTATTGAGTTATTTGATATATTTACTTGAGAATTCTCTCTGCGTACGTACTAGCTATATGAAATAAGACGAACTACATTCTTAGATCCAATTTACAAAATTCTTTTTCCAGTTAGTACTACCTATTTGATAACTAATCTGATTAGAGAATTCTCTGCACGTGCCCTATTAGGCAATAAGAACTATGTTGTTAGGTCCTAATAACCAATTAGTATGTTAGCTTGAAGTACTGGTTACATGAACTAGAGATTTTTCTATGTGGCATAGCCTATGGGCCGTAAACTTGTAGCCATGCGCACGTAACAGGGGAACTGCTCCGTACCGTACGTCTCGTGCAGCATCTGCCAAACCTGTTGTTGTATGGTGAAGATACTTTCACTTTTTTCTTCAGCTTACCTCGATGTTGTTTGTTGTAGTTGTGCATAGTGCCGGAGTCACATAATATAATCGCACGCTCAACTTGCCTTTAAGCGGACGGTCAGCTCGCATGTATGTCGTTCCGAATACCCCGTGAAAGTTGGTTGTCCGATCTAACCCTGAAGTTGAGCTGACTATCCGTTCGTAAGTTGGCCGTGCGTCTGCGTAATGTGACGCTGGTAGGAGATTTGAGTTGTCAACCTAATTTGTCTGTATATGTAGCTAGCTAGTATCAGTAGAGTCTTTGCAGACACTTGTAGTCTTCTTTGTGTATGAAATGCATCATGTGCGGCAAGTTAATTCTTCCATATGCGTAAGTCAAATAACTCGAGGCTTTAAGGCAATTCTCTCATATAAATAAGAAAGTAGTAGTTATTGTACATACTTTGGAAAAACAACAAGGGTTTGGAGTTTTTTTTTTTGCGTTTTACTGTAGTTTTTCGAATACCCTGATTTTTTTCAGAGTGAAAGTAAATGAGTGTTAAATGGCAATTATAATTACGTGTATGAAATATTGCCTCGGAAAACGTATTGCCCGGCTGTTAGAAGTCCGTGAAATGACCTTGATAAGGTCGGTTTTCTGGTTTTTGGATGTTTAACAGTTTTCATAGCAGTTATCTTTGTAAAAGTGTATTATTTTTCAACCGTTTTCTTTCTGTTATATCGCTGTTTATTTGATTTAATTATTTAATTTTACTTTCAGTGTTGCGTTTCATTTTTATTTTTGAATTACGGTATTGTCTGGAAAATACCGTTGTCATAATGTAAATCGGATGACCAATCTGAAAAAAAGCACTTTAGATAAATATCGTGTATATATGTCTCTACTGGTGAAGTGGTTTAATAAAATGTATTATACACGCAAAGGGTATATATTATGTTGTGGAGGAAGTGCGCAGTTTGTGTGCGTGTGTGTATGCGACAGAGACAGACAGGAAACGTTTCCGCAACCGTTACTTTCAGTTGTCACTTCAGCGTACTAATGACTGAAAACTTCCTTCCTTGCTAGGGTGCGAGGCCTTGGTACAAGTCCCCAGGTGACGCTCACTGTTTCTTCGACGAAAGTTATTGCTGAGAATGGAATGGTTTTATTAGCGTTGCGTTGTTCAATTCCAATTATAGTCAGCGTCGATTATTCATATGAGTTGGTACTGGAACCGCAAAATGTAAATGCCAAGGGAAATACGCGAGATTTTCACATTACCTCTCGGTGCTGGTTACTATTCTCATTTGCACTCCGAAAGTCTAACCCTAATTCACCGTGCACAAGATATATATTAATGCATAATTATTATTGTTCTGATTTCAGGGTTTTCTTCGCTAACACTTTTCCTTCCGTTACGGTACCTGTCTCTGGGAAGGTATACTGTTTCCTTTGACGAAAATAGTACGGTGAATCTGATCAATTCCTAGAGTCAAGCTTTGCTCTGCGAAATATATAATATTTTTGAAATACACGTGTCAAAAGCTGCCTGCTACCCCGTACACTGAAGGCCGAAGTTGGTTCACACCAAGGAGCTTCAATAGAGAAGGAGGGAGCCTTGTGGCCCAGTTACAGACTTGCCAGCGAGTCAAAAAGATCTCTTATAGCTGTGAGACGCTGATTGGTGGAAAAGACGGGGGAGCACTGAGTTTCACGGGGGAGCAGCAGACGAGCCGAGTTACTGATATGCGATTGGTGCTTACGCGACTGGCTGCAGCCATAAGAGACTCTTAACTGACATGTGATTGGTGCATACGACAACTGGCTGACAGCCATAAGAGACTCTTGAGCTTCAACGGGCTAGGCTACTGGCTCCCTCCTTCTCTATACAAGCTCCTTGGTTCACACACGCCTCCGGACACACCTTCCTGCCAGCCAATAGGAGCCAAGAGTAATCAGCCAATAGGCGCGCGCGTTACAGCGACGCTAGGCTCTGTGATCACCGTATTGAGTAGTTCTTAAATTGGGATGGGACAAAATTAGCTTCTTACACGGCTGTTGCTAACGAGAATATTGTTTGGGGGGTCTTTTCTGGGAATGGACTTCCATTAGTTCACTTGTTCCTTCTGAAGGTTTCTCACATTCAAGTAAAGTTGGCTTATGCAGCTGAAATAGAACGGCATTTTGTGAAACTCTGAAATTTTTTGATTGGAAAGCAAAGGAAGTTTCAAGTGTGATACACTGATAATCAGTGTTTACTTTCTCTCGGGGAAGTATCGTTGTGACGCACGCTAGTCAAAAGAACGAATTTCGCTATCTCTTAGTACGAATGATTGATTGTTGTGTTCAGGAAGCAAAGACTGTTACGCTCTTTGCTTCCTGGTTGTGTCTATATAATTTGCACATACCTACTTGCAACGAATTTTGAGTTATAATTCCCTTCTAGTTTGAAAAAATTTCCGTCACTTAACTAACTGCAGTTAATGAGCTAACTGAACAGATGGCTAACATCTTTATACCTTTTTTGGTGAACTCAAAGATGTGCTTATGAGGGATCAGCAAAATATTCGGACGATTAACGGGGGAAACGTGTTATTTTGACGGGCGTGTTTATGTTGTGCGCGTTTGGTGGATTTGCGCGATCGATCGATCGATCGCGCAAATCCACCAAACGCGCGCAACATTTACAAGCCTTTATACTGACCGTGGACAGCATCTTTCGCACAGTGCATGACTTCATATTACTCGCTGATCTGCGCGTGTTATGCCCCCATTGAAGACTTGAGTATTTTCTGTATTATTTAGGATGTTAAGTGGTAGAAAAACTATTAAGAATGCCATAATAACAATATGAGGTGGTAAATTAACATTCAACTTAACGTATTAACATGACTAGTGCCCCAAATGCAACCCTTTTGATGAATAAGTCATGAAAATAAGTATTTGACAACACCTTACCATCCCATCGAAGAAGTTTGCAGTACATAGATACTTCAAAGTCAACCAAGTCCACAAGTGCTCAAAAGCAAGAAAGTTCACGAAGACCCGTGACCAGGCCTTCACTAATAACCGGGGAATTCCTGGGTTCGTATCCTGGATACGGTCTTTGGAAAAACAAATTGGGTGCCTTGGAATTTTTTCTTCAGTATTAGCTAGAGGGAAAAAAAAGGCTTTGGACAGACGGACAGACAGACAGACAGCTCTCGTATTATAGTATAGATTGCTATTATTGGCCACAGTGAAGAACCCGAAGCAGCCCAGCTCGATGTTTGTACAGATAATTTACATACAGTTTGTACAGTATACCACGCGCCCGCCTATCTAAAGCCCGCTGCAAATGATAGTCTTTTATCGTGTGGCTTTTTTCATCGCCCGTATAAATGTTTCGTGGTTCTTTCAAACTCAACCGTTTAATACCAAAAGTTTCGAGAAATGTTTGCCGTCGTATTCGTTGGTTTAGCAAGTGCCGCACGTCTGGGATTGTGTGTCTTTCCAAATTTCGACGAAATAGCGACTCAGAGAGCGGTATATTTTTTTGGTGTTTACACGGATACAGCAACGCATTCGAGCGCTGTGAAGTGAAAACACAGGACAAAAAACTGTCGTGTGCAGGGGGCTTGAAGATGTAGAGGGTGCCTACGTCGATCAAGGTACCTAGTCTGGAGCCATTTACTTATTTCTTGGTAGAAACTTTAATTCTGAGCGTTCCGTTCGCCGCTTGAGATGTAATTTCAAGTGTAATCATGCCATGTAGCTAATCGAATTATATCTCAGGACCGCTATTTTAGGTACATACCTACAGTACTCTGTCCACCAGTGCAGCAGGTGAAGGGTTTTTGCATCCGTTGGAGCATAGAAAGTGTTTCTGGATCCGTGGGTCTACAGAAAGGGAATTCGGGATCCTTTGGTCGAATGGAAGCGTATTCTGGATTTGTTCCTCCATAAAATGTGCATTCTGAATCAGTTTGTGGTAAATGTTGACCATTTAGCCCACTCAAGTTCAGTGATATAAAAGATTTTTTTAGATTTTTGAATGATTCTAAGACATTCTTCTTCCCTGTCGTTTTTTGTGCAAATGCGTCGCTAACGAATTATAGTACGTTGAAGTTCCCATTGTTTTCCTATGGGAAAAAATAACCAATGACCCAAGTGACCCCCATAGGAACCAAAAACAACCAAACTTAACCTAACCTAAACTAACGTAACGTTAATAAATCGCAGTTTAGCTATCAATATTGTTGTCCCTATTGAAAAAAAAAATTGTTAGGAACTTAGAATTTTTTCTTTAGTATGTAATAGGGGAAAAATATAGAACTTCAAAGTCAAATACATATTTAACAAACCAGCTATGCATTTGCCCAAAAAAGGTCATAGAAAAAAAAGTGTCTTATAGAATCATCCAATTAATCTAAAAAAACTTTTATATTGTTGAACTTGAGTGGGCTAAAAGGTCAATATTGACCCTGTTTCTCCTTTGTGAATCGAGGAAAAATTAATTTTAGATCCGCACGTTGGTCCATAGAAATTGCAGTGCGCATCATTGAGGCTGTGGCAACTGCCTTTGGTCTTCAAAAATGTGTCGTATGCGTGGGTCTGCAAAATGAAAGCGTGTCTGCAGATCTAAATGTTAGCTTGCTATAAGAAAACACCTGGAGTCTTTATATCCTAAAACTAAAGCAGATTGGGTTTGGTAGCCTGTTATTTTTCTTCGCCAGGAAGAAAAATTTTAGGGGGGAGGCGAGTTCGTCGATATTTTTAGGTGCCTTAACGCATTTTTCGGCTGTATTCCTTCCTAACAAATTGCTATGCCATTGTTTGAAATTGAGTTAATAGTTATACATACGTTGCAATGTAGTCCTGTCGTTATGCCATTTCTATCTCGGACAGTCTCTCCTTGCCGGTTTTGATTTCTTCATTGAGTTAATTTTTTAATTCTGACATTGCTACTTTTATAAAATGCAAGTCCACTTTATCCTATCTAGGCTTTTTAAAACTCCTCAAATTTTTATGACGCTCTGAATACATGTTATTTTTCGCTGTGGTTCTTTCTCTATTTTCCCCGCCATGGTAGCAGCGGCTAAAATTTGGACGGCGGTAAATTAATGATTTGTACCTAGCTGCCTGTTTTCGCTTTTATCAACTAGATCAAAATTGCTCTTGCCGGTTTCTTCTCTGTTATCAACTGAGCTAAAATCTTTTGTACTGGCCTGTTTGCTTTTTTATAGAAACGTATTCAAAATCATTTGTACCAGCGTTTCCTTTTTTTATCTACTAAGTCGAAATTATTTTGTGTACGTCTTCGCTTTTCGAAACTAAATCAAAAATATTTGTGCAGAATAATATTTGTAAGAAAAAGTGTGAAGCTGTATCTTTTTTCTCAATTGGTTGAGCAGAAGCTGGGGAACTTGGGGAGTTTGTGCAGTCTATTTTTTTCGTTGAACTGATGTGTGAGATATAGAAAACTTTGATCCCTACCGGTTCTCTATAATCTCTTAGAACAGCAGTTCTATTCAAGTAGGATCTGAGTCATCCCAGCGTTGTGCACTGTACGTAAATGGGTGATTGAAGTTTTGTGAACGTTGAATCACTACCCGATAACTTATGCCTCCCTGTGTGTCTATATACAGGGAACGGATACTGAATACAAATTAATTTAAAAATACATTGGTGTCTGTTACGCTCAAGAATAATAAACTGAACACAAAGATGATTCGTATACTGTATAACTGCATATGATAGA
>LQNS02000137.1:9441636-9453137 GCA_001587735.2 Parhyale hawaiensis | reverse complement strand
CCTGCTCGTTTTAGAACGCTGCTCTGACCTTACACCGAGGTTATCCTAATAGAACGTTTCTCGGTCACTGTCGCTACATAAATAGCTCTTTATCGCAAGAGGTCTTATTTGATTTTGTGGCTGGACTGCATATTCTTGGCGCTGTTTTTTTTTTGTAAACATAAGGCATTTTTAACCAAAAGGGGCGCGAGTCACGGCTCAGAATTTTCGGCCGAAATACGGTATAGGTACCGAAGAAAAGCAAATCTTTCATAATAGGCTTACAGTGCCGGGATAGAAAAGGCTGCAAAGGGGCGCGCCCATCCGTAAGAAATAGGTACCGCACCCAGCCGTAAGAAATACCGCACCCAGCCGTAAGAAATATCTATATATATAATTCAGTTGCAATAGGTAGCTCAAAGTGGACCGAAGCCTGGACTTCGGCTCCTGCCTGCCTGGAAATGGGCCTCTTCGCCCGTCTGTCATCGTTATACTAAATTTATCCAATGCGCAACAAGAAGTTGCTTCTATCTTTGTAATTTCTGATCGCATTTTTTGTTATCCGTCCAGACTTCGTTGTTTTTTCTACATGATAAAACTGTAGCTAGTTTATTCTGATGGGTTTTTGTTTCCAGGAGGTACGATGCATTTTCCTTGAGAGTGAGAATTAAATAGCGCGCGTAGAGCTATTTGGAAGCTGACTGCCAGAGTGTCCTGCCGGTGTACCAGGGGGCATAGTCGGAGAGAGTCCGACAATTTGGGAGACTAGGAGTCGCAGTCGGACACACGCTTGTCCCTAGAGGTTTGAGTCTGCAAAAGTGGGTCTGTTTTGTGTAGGAGTCAGAGTTTGAATGGGAGCCTGGGAGGGAACTCCAAGCCAGAAGGTGGAATTTGCCCATCCGATTCCCCCTATCAGAAAATTATAGGCATTCTTCCGGTGTCTGTACAATGCGGTATCGGATTCTGGTGGATGATCGTCGATACGATTGTGTCCGCAGCCCTGGTATATCCGTGAATGAAACGTCACAATTTTATATGCACTCAAAACAGGTACGGTAACTGTTTGTTGCGTATGAAGACTGCTCGAATGTTGTTATAATGCATTATACACTTGCACGGAAGCAAATGCATTCTGAAATAATATATTGCAAAAAAGTAGAGCAAGTAAAAATGCAATAAACATTTTTTTTGCCACTTCGTGTTTATGGCATTTAAATTAGCCACTTTGTATATGTGTATATTGTATTTGAATTGGCCCTTCTGGTTGTCGCCAGTTTCAGAATGTGGCAACATTGAGACTGACTCGATTTGGTTGTCTATCACAAGCTACCCTTATACGATTGGTCACTTTCACAAGGGTCATCAATTCAAAATTTATTTAGTAGGAAAGTATTGTGCAGATTCTCGCAAGGTCGCTAGACGAAGACTTGGAACCACAGATTCATAGGACTTGCTCAACAGATGGAATCCCTCGTCGTAGGAGCTTATTGGTGAAACTGAATCTCAATAGTATACCTATAGTTTACACAGCATGGTCATGGATCAGCAGCGTGGCCTAATATTATCGAATTTCTATTGATGAAAGAGCTTATCTGCTGCACATCCTGATATTAATAAGTATTGGGCTACTGACTGGGCATCCGATTATTGTATGGCCTCCAGTCATCTTTTCTCTGCATCACATGGTAGGTCAGTTTTAGGAGTAGGCTAATAAGAACTTTTAGATGAAACTGGAGCTGGTGTGATGGTTATGGTCTGTATAATAAAGTGTGATAGCATTCGTGTACATATATGCGGATATGCAGTTTGTAATGTAAAGTAGATTCTTGCGTATTCGGGCGCAGTGTTATAGAGAATTAACTAATACGTTTATTAGAACATGCGCAGATGCAGTTAGTGCTGTAGAACAGATTTTTTGAATGTTCGAAAGAAGAGTCGTTGAGTACCGGTAATTCGAATAGTAGCTATGTAGCTACTGTTCGGTGTAAGCACCTTGTATATTTTTCTCATAGTCAAACGTTGCGTGAAATATGCATATGGTATCGAATGAACGTGTACAATTAGTGTGGTATTTTTACTTTATTGACTAATTTTACTCAGTGGAGAGATGTACATAAAATCTTATACCTACTGGGTAGATTTGATCCTGACAAACACCACGTTTGCCTTTTCTACTCACGGTGTCTAGTGAAGTGTCATAAATCGATTTTTTTTTCTTACGAAACAGAAGTTTCTGCATGTTGGCATTACACAAGGCACGTGAGGTTCTCTACGTGCCGGTACATTGGATTACTCTGGGTATACGTCCAACGATCCTTTCATCTTATTTTGGCCATCAAAGGGACGGAGTGGTGAAGGCTCGCGCCCTATTGAATTGGGATTCTGCGGTTTCTGCGCAGGTCCAGCCCGGGATATTTGTTCTTGTTTATTGTTATGATTAATTGAAAATACACACACGGACTCTTTTTGACAATTTTCAAAACCCAAATCAAGCGTAAAGCGACACCAGGAAGCCCGAAACTGTTCAAGAAAGATCCTCGAAAAGCCGCTCCCAGCTGACCTGACCACCTATAGAACAACCCGGGTGAATGCTAATGCCGGGAGCAAACTAGCGGATGGCTACTGGTATTACAAACTAGTAGGGTCAGAAGGCATGCTCTAGATTAGAGGTTCTCAACAATTTAGCACTTGCTCTGATACAAAAATTTCATAGCCCTCATTAAGTGACAGAAAACAAAGAAATAGGTCCTACTTCTGGTACTTCAATTATTCACCCCGACTATATAATTTTGTAGCCCAGAGGTGAGTTTACTCCTGGTTGAGAGCTCCTGCTCTAGATCGTGGAAGTACTAGGTATAGGCTAGCTGCATTCAGAGTGCTCAGACCTCCGCCAATTAATTAAACAACGCAATGCTAACAAGCAACGCATGCAAACAAACACACAAACGGACTGACGGATCGTCAGTAAAATTTAGTCATCTGTTCCTCGTGCCGTAACTAACAGAGTATAGTTCATGAAAATTCGTCCATAAATTTTTCAATAAGGTTGCTAACGGATTGACAGAATAACAAACCTTGGCAAAAACGTACTTTTCTTGGCGGAGGTAATTACGCTAAATCGTGGTACGGCATTGGCTGCTCCTCGACCTTAATCTGCCTTCCTATGGCACGAACGGACCCTGAGTTGACGCGCATGCGCAGAGAGAGATTCGTGTGCCATAGCAACAAGAGTGTGTGACATATAGGTCCGTGTTATCGGTCCTTCCTAACTCTATAGGTCATTGCACTTGTAGTTTATCTTTGAAGTTCGGTAATGAAGGCCAAACACGCGTAAAGTTTATGCGTTTGTTTCCGTGATGAGCTTAAAACACGTGTACGGTATTGTTTGTACCTACCTAGTGAAAATACGGCGCCGGTATATGTGCGGGGTGGGCCTAAACTTAATTCAGGTATAATGTGCGCCTATAAGTTAGGTTATTGGCACCTATTCTGTTTGAACCGAGCCTATTTTCACTAACCTAAGCTACTGTTAGCTAACCTAACAACCTATTTTCTCAGGTAGGCCCCATTCTATACCGGGACCATATATACTCAACCAAGTTAAAAATATAGGTACTGTACGTGATCGTAACCTGAATACAAATAACCTTATATGTGCCCTGCGCGGCGCGCTCGGCGTAAATGAATGTAGGTACTGTATTGATCGTTATCGAAAAATTCCCATTCGTACTGTACCTCACTGCTAAAGGCAATTCGACAGACACATGAACGTGTTCCCTTAACTAAGGGTTCGAGTTTGTAACTGCATGCGTAGAAACAGTGGAAAAGTGCCTAACTTCTTTAGTCCTTATTCATTCCATATTTAATTAAAGAGCTAGCCCCCTTTCCGAGGTTTCACTAATGACACTTACATAATTGCTGAGCCAGCTAGCGTGGCGGCTAACATTTTAGTAACTTTTTCGCTAGGTAGGCAAAACAGTGGAAAGCTGCCATGGTTGGAATACAAGTCATGTCTCCTACACTATGTTTTGCTTCACTTACAAGTTGTTCATCTTTTTCCAAAATATCACAACTCGGTACCGTATTCCAACCTAAGTGTCGCGAGAGAGCCTGCACCTATGTGAATCGTATATTCCTCCACCCTCAGATTGTTTTCTTAATAGCTGGCCCGGTATCGTTTGTTTATTTCCCCGCGATATGCTTTATGAGCTCAAAACTCAAAGGATGTTGTCATGGTTACTTGGAGACTGTCAATCAAATTGCTATAGCTACTTGGTGGGCTATCCTAGCTCTCAATTCATAGCCAGTTGTATTCGAACCATGGGCATACATTTAGTCAAGAGGGCGTTTCATGTCTAAGGTAAACTATCTGAAAAGTTAAACTTAATGTAGGCGGGCTAAAGTAGAGGGGAAACCAATCTTGTCATAAGAATTGACGGCGGTCTGACTCGGGGACCCGGTGCGATTGCCGGTTTTACTTCGCTATTCTCTACTATTGTACACCTTGTAGAGTTACGTTAGCCAACCACCATGACCGTTTGTTACTTGTATATGAATTTCTACAAATTATTTCTACGTTTGTCACTGTGATCTTAAAATCGCAGATGAAAAATCAATACTGAGTCGTCATCAAGAAGCTGAACTTGGAACGAGAAGCACTCTTCTGTAGAGAAGAAAAAGTGTCCAAAATACAACACCTGAATGACATTTCGATCGTTGAGTTGAGAGAACACCTTCTTTCCAAAATCTTGTGAACCCCGCCTTAACGCAGACCCATGTTCTCTTCAGGCTTTCCTCTTAAGTTTCACGTACAATTAAAAACTATTCAAATTGCATCACTGCTTTGTTTTTGTTAATGCACAGCTCTTGCACTTGGAATTCGAAAAAGATTTAACATTCGAAAGCTATTAAAAACCGTAGTACTATGTACTTGGTGGCCTTCACACTATCTGTACTAGTCTCTGCTAACTTGCTGTCTATACACGACTGCTTTTTCCCCTTAGGAATACAAAACGACGAGGCACTCTTGTAAAAAAATCACTTCCTGGAATGAATTTGGCCAAGGGGGAAAAGAAATGAATATCTATATTTTCGTGAATACTGTTTTTATTATTGGAGTTTTACTGGAATCTTGCACCGAGTAGGTACATCCAAGAAAATTCACTACATGATAGCTAGACTACCGAACTTGCGTGATTCCAGACTCTCCATTTGTTAGGCTGCGTATCGATATCACATCCTCAATTCCGAGTATACGGCCTAACCTCCAGTGTTCATTATGAGCATGCGCGCGTGTCCCGCCGGTGTTTGTTTACCCAGAATGCAATATTCGTAGAACCTGTGCCTGCCATTCCTCATTTGTCGGATCGATGTCTGGGTATAGCGAGGCCGATGGCCTCGAGAATCCGTGTTACCCTAAGTGGGCGGGACGGCCTTCATGGGGTAAAACAGATGTGCGAGGGAGCTTGCAATTAATGTGTACCGAAAGTAAAAATCTGAATCGGTGCGTGTTGTCATGTGCTGATGAGGTAGGAAAGAAGGAAGTTCAAAGAACGCTAAGAATTGTCATCAGCCTGGAAGAGGTGAACCAGTGCTGGACGCATACCACCACAAAAATTGCCATGAAAGCCTTACCACATCTGCCTCCATGTATTCAGCAGGTAGCTAGCAAAAGAAAAGAAATCACTTTACTCATATATGGCACACCGAAACATTCGTATGAGACCCTTCGAGTTCCATAAGATTTTTTATTATTTTTTATTTTTATGTTTGGTATAGAACAATATGTAGGTTGCTACTGTAAAACGCGTTTCGTCTCAATGTTTTTTTTTTTCAATAGTTGAAAGACGGGAACAGTTTTCTCGCAGCTTCACATGAGCGCCACCACATTTTTGGTGCTGCAAATGGCCGAAGTGTTGCCAAATGAAAGGTTGGAGGGGAAATTAATTCATGACTACTCACATTTAAAAATAAAGACGGTTGTCTACAAAGGAGGAGGAGGAAGAGGCGTTGGATGCGCAATTGCCCATGTTCCTGTTGTAACATCATAAAGAATACATAAAGTTCAGTCTTCCGTGAAACATGCAAATCAGAGCATGACATATTTTGCTGCTCTCGTTCTTCTACGTATATCTTGAAAATATTGAAGAGAAGACCTTCTATGTGCTACCCTCGTTATTCGTTATAACCATTACATTGGAAACAAGGAAGGGATGCAGGCATTGTCACTATTGTTCAACCGTCGTGCTCCTTTGGCGTCGTTTCAAAGACGTCGTGTAATTCCTAAGCAAATTAATTCTCTAGCTGCGATGTCGATGAGGTGAAGCCGAGAACTGAAAATCCAATGGCAGTATGGATGCTGATATCATTAAACTCTTTAGCGCCCAGTTGGACTATTTGGTTTCGTTAATAAGAAAATTAATTTTATAATTGAGGCGTCGAAAAGTTAAAGACCATAACAGTACGTCCACTAGCTACCAGCAGGTGCCAATACTAACTGTAACAGTGCGTGCTCACCGATCATAGATCACACTAAAGAGCCTTGGTACTCTAGAGTGATCAATGCGTGGTGTACCTGAGTGACCTCTGCTGCTACCCATGGGATTCCAAGGCTTTCTATTTGGAGCTCCGTTGCCTGGTCGGTAAGAATGTACGCTGTCGTGAGGCGTCGCCAGGAATTCAGTATTGGGGATGAAGGGAAGGGGGCTGAAGTATAATTACGGAAGGTCTTCACAATATTTAGAAACTTGTATGATAATTAAATGGTAACAATTATTTCAGGGCTCGGGGGAATTAGGTCTTTTTTTTTTTTTGGGGGGGGGGGGGGGGAAAAACAGGTTCATGCAGGGAGGCTCAGGGTCTNTTTTTTTTTTTTTGGGGGGGGGGGGGATAAAACTCCCGTTAAGTGGCAGCACCACCGACCCCGTCTATCGCGCGGCGAATTCACAGCATTATAATGTCAAAAAGCACTTGTGATATTTCAAATACCAGCATCGATAAGAATAACTCATGCAGACCAGCTTAGGACCAGCCCCATCCGTAAAGGATATTTACGACGATTTCCTAACAAGTTACGACCGCTTTAGAAATTAATTTGTAATTTTATCTTCTGAGGCGGCCAAAAAATCAGCTAGAGTTGTGTGACGACGGGAAACGGAAAGGGTTAAGATATTTAAAATTTATTTCTGAATTACTTAGCTTCAACTTCACCGGCATTTCAGTGCTGAGCATTCGATTCGCCTTCTTCACATCCCGTGATAGGCTTCCCGATTGTAGGTATTTCTGGTTGCCTCAAGCGCAATTACTTTGCGATTAACGCCCGAAATTCGATTTAAAGTGGCGAATCGAAAGCCCACGATTGACTTTCCGTTAATGGGATGCTAACGCGAAGCGAATGGGTTGACCTCAGTAGAGTGGACGCTCGGACGCACCTTCTCCCTCCGCAGCCGGAAAGCACCGTACGCTCGGTCTCTATTCAGAAGTCATTCCTATAGGCGTACGGATTCTGATGCTCAATCATTTATTTCTGAGGCTGTGGTGTTTCCTTACAAACATCCTTTTCTTCTATGGCATTCCTATGTGAGATGAAGTCCTTGCAGTGAGAGCCTGATGACAGGGTTAATGGTTGCTACGGACGGCAAAGAACCAAGTCTACACTACTGTTCAAGGTTTGACGATTTACCGAGCAAGTGACCATTTTTAATTTATTTTATAATGCTATTCCCACGAAGGCGATTTTCAACCCCACGGTAAAGAGTTCAGCCATAAGTGCTCGGCCGTGTCCCTTCCACTGCATGCCACGTCATCGTAAATAGGAACCTTTCAGGGTCAATACTTGGGCGATTTCGATTGGGCAGCAAGATTAAGCCTATGTCGCTTGACTTGTCCGAATCTCCAGACATGTTCCCTGACGTTGATTTATTGATTTAGGTTTCAGTCGTTGACTTTTAATCTGTTAGCTACTTGTGAGACTTCCATGAACTTGGTCTTACTCCGTTAGATGAAGATTTGAGTCGACTCAATATTATTGGGCAGCTTCTCGCACCTGCAACTGGATTCAAAGTGACGAAGCCAAAGGTCCTGCCTGCATTTCCAGACAAGTCAAGTGAACTTGGCTTAAATCGACTTTAACGATCCAATCGAAATTATCGAACATACCCTTATAAGTTGGCCCTCTCTGCAGGACTACCACTGTGTATACGTCTGTTGACAAACTATACTACCGATGTACTGTAATCCCTCAAAGTGAAAGTTAATTTTGCATTTCCCTAACATTAACACCATAGGTGTAAGTCGACAAACAATAATAATACCTATTTTCGCCACTCAGCCAAAGGTTAAACTTGCCGTATACGGTTTGCCCTTTTTATATTTGTTGTATGTGACTAATATGGCGAGCCTTACTGTGCATTGAAGAGATTAAGTTGTGTAATCGCGTCAGTACTCTCAGCTTACGCATGTCGTATAGCCGTGGCGACATCGCTGCTTGGAACCATTTGCGTATCGCATTAGGTCTATCTTATCTCTGTGTCAAATCTTTGCGTCGACCGATCGCCGATGTTATTTTATTACGTGCTATATAAGGACGTAACAGCTTCTTTCGTGTTTCGTCTCTCTCTCTCTCTCACCTTTTTCATTTATCAATGCTGTGTATTTTACTTGTGCGCTTTCTCTTCTTTTCTCCACTGCTGCTCCCGTGATCCGTGTTCCGTAGTTAAGTGGGTTCGTCATCAGGTTTGACGTGTTATAGGATCCATCTTTCTTGAAGTTTTTTCGTTTGTTGGATGTAAACGAATTCTATCTACGATGAAAAGGAACAATTTAAAATAATGGAACATCATAGGCTATGATGCAATTTGAATACCTATTGCTATACATCTCCTAGATTTACTGTATTTTTACACGTAAAATCAATTTTTAATATAATACATTGTCTTTGTTAACAATATTTTGTATCAGGGTTTCCTCCTTGCTCTTAGGAATGATAAGCCTGATATGTCTCCTCTAGAGAGCAGGTGCGTCATTACTGCCTACCACCTGTCGATTTCAAACTTATCATAATATTGTATAATTAAGCGATATGATAAACACACCTTGTGTTGCTCTGTTGGGTCTATAGGCTTGGTCTTTACGTCAGTTCTCCACTTCTAAAGGAAATTGAGTAATTAAGGTTAACTCTTCCAGTTAACTCTTCTCTCTGCACACGTGGGTCGAGTGTTCGTACTTAATTTGAACTCAACCATTATTTTATGACCCTTGTAAATGACCCCTAAGCTTTCAAATAGATTATAAAAACCAAAGAGTTCGAATGAATATATGAAAGTACGTATTAACAGAGATAGCTACAGGGGAGAATTGGTGCTCTGTGGAATGTATTTTTCTAAAGAAAGTTTCGAATTGGCTACGCTTAAAATATCAATAGGCTTAGAACGACACGTTTACTCCCTATAGTGGATTATTTTCGTTGAGCACTAAGTATCGAAATGGATGTGCTTATTCCTTATTATTCGAAACTAATAAAATCAATTAATTACTTGTTCTAAATTTTAGCGCCGAAGATTGATACTACATGTTGACCAGCCAAGAATGGCGGTTGTCTCCGGTACCAGAATTAAGTACGGTACCTATGATATCACTAAATATAGCTGGGGATGTATTAAAAGGATTTGAGAACCGACTAGGATGTTCTTTAGGTTTGCATACGGTGCCTAATGGGTTTATAATATAATGGGTTTAAGGACCCAGAATCTTTCAAGGTCCGTATCCGCGTTGACTTCACCGCCGTTCCACTGATAGGAAGTGGTGTCCATGATAGGAAGGGGTGTCCATGATAAGCAAAGATAAGGCCTTCGTACGTGCATCTTAAAAGAGTCATCGCGTTGCGTCACTTGTACCTTCTTTTTCCGAACATTGAGTCACGACTTGAGCATTCCCTATTAAACCACTGAAAGTTTACGATCGGTCGTATTCTTATTGCTTCCTTTGTAATTTCAACTGTGTAGAATATTCGACTATTTCCCCTAAATAAGAGGAAGTCCATGTTCGGTTATTTGGTGTGTTGCTTCTTGTGTAATTTCAGTAATTACGAAAGTCAGCAATCACTGTTCGAATATTTGCCCGTAATGGCGGGTTCCGGCAACAGGCAAATGCACGTCTTATCTGAACGCAGCGTCCGACTACGTTAATTGCTGTGTTCGTTTCAACGGGAGAAAAGTGCATTGCTTTCTGAGAGCCACTTGTTGATCCAACTGGCGTGACGCCTAACATTCAAGTTAATCTATTGGTAAACACACTCAGTTGTAATTACACGGACATTTCAAAACATTCGGACGCTAAGTTGAAGGATCACAATCGTTTGCCTGTCGTGTGAACCTCGCCGAAAAGTTCGGTAAGTAATTGTTTGCGCTGCTTTTCGTCTTTGTATTCGGCACTTTCCGGTATCATACAAATGTACCTTACCGATCATAGCCTATATATAGTCACGCTTATTGCGTATAGGTGAGACCCATGCAATTTTTAAGGAAATGTAAAGGATTCCTTTGGGTGAAAGCTCTGATTAACTCTTAAATATATATATAGTCCTTTACTATTTGCCGACTGAAAAGACAATTTTCTTGCTGGCTTTTCAAACTGTGCTGGTCCGCCAAAGATTGTTGTGTAATGAGAACAGTCGTTGAGAACCAATTAATACCCTATTTTAACAACGTTTTTCTTAGCGATTGGTCTGGTTGGTTGAAACATGACCGGAAGCTTCCTGTGGATGTTAAACGGTTAACGCTCTATAAAAGGACGCGCGTAGTCCATAAACTTCGGAACGTCTCTCTTTCGTGCCCAGTTTGCTTCCTTCCCAATTTCATACTCCTGCTTGCTCATGCTTTATTCTGTTCTTCCTCTTCTTTCTCGACTTGCTGTTCCGATGCGCGGTGATCCTGTGTGGGAACACCTTCGTGCATGGGTTCCCCGTTTCTATCGGCATACTATCTGTCGCTTGATTTTTCCTCTGTGATATCGTACTGCTTGGAAACCTAGGTTTAAACCTCCTGACTATAACTAACTCCATAAACGACGTATCAAACAATACTGCTTGTATGATACACCGACGTCTTGTTTGGTTTAATTGGAGCGCAACAAGTGTGGACAAATTCCTCACCCTGGGAACTATTCTTTGCAGACTCTAGAGTCTAGAGTGTCCTCAGGCCTGACAGACGCGGTGTCTCGTGGGCTGTTTGGCAAGTTCTTGGCACGCGGTCGTCCCCTCGCCTCCTCACGTGCCAAGAAGGGGACCCTCACGTCCTCATCGCGCGTCTTCCCCTTTACGTGCTTATCTTTTAAACTGATACCATCGTAGTTTGCTTTTGTGGTGGTCATTGTGGGGTAAAACGATTTAAACACTTGCAATGGCTTATGACCGTTGTGTACATACCTGTTCATTTTATGATGAGGACTTCGTAGTTTGTGCTTATGGTGGTTGTAGTGAGGGTTATACAATAATTAACCCATTAACTGCGGCATGCGTACTGTTT
>LQNS02000137.1:9427323-9440785 GCA_001587735.2 Parhyale hawaiensis | reverse complement strand
ATGGTGGTCAGCTTTGGCAGAACCGGAAGAAGGATGGTGGTCAGCTTTGGCAGAACCGGAAGAAGGATGGTGGTCAGCTTTGGCAGAACCGGAAGAAGGATGGTGGTCAGCTTTGGCAAAACCGGAAGAGGATGGTGGTCAATTTTGGTAGTAGCGGAAGAAAAATGGAAGTTAATTTTGGCAGTACTGGAAGAAGGATGGTGGTCAGTGTTGGCCGTACCGGAATAAGGTTGGTAGGTACGGTATAGTTTTAAAATGTGTCTTGATCAGGGACAGGAGCTATGAAGGGTGATGATATTTTTTCTTTGCATAATAAAAAAGTCATGAGGCCTGGCGGGATAGTTCGGTAAACAGTGAAGGATGTCGAAAGAAAGAATGTGTTTCTTTCGCCGCTTAAGAGAAGCTTACAATTACTAATACCCGGTACCTTAAACTCGATCCAAAGTGAACTTTAGCGCTCAATATTCTAGTGAAGATCAAGGTAAAACTAATGGGATTAGATGAGCTAGCTCTAACGGCGAATCGAATACTCTCTTTACATACGTGAAGAGACTGTAACTCAAACGAAGATTATCTTATCACGGTTCCCCGCCTTCCTTTAGCAGCGTCGCCACACCTTATCTAGGCAAGTAGCCGAATATGGTTCCTTCCATAATGCCGCTCTTACGTGAGCATTTGGCTACCGTCCCGTAAAGGGTTAACTGATCAAAGATGGGTGCTGCTCATTCCTCTTGGAGGGTAATTAAGATCGGATGGCTGCAGGAAATTCCGGACATCCGTTTTTTTTTTTTTTAGCATTCTCTAAATCAGGCTAGCCTATACATGTGCCGCAGGTACATAACCACCATGCAAAAGGTTGTAAACCGCGACACCAATTTTTATGTTTTCGCAACCAGCATTCATCAACTTTTGAATAGTTCTACCAACTTTAAAATAAAATTTAAGCCTATGATTCAAGGGAACTTTGTGAAGAACCGTTCTCGATAGCTTGCCTTCAGCAGATGTTCTACAGGTTTGCTGCAAGGTCAAGAGAATCTGGCTTGGTCTTGGTCATGCGCTCATGAACGTGCTCATCACGTGATACACCGGCCGTCATGGTTGCTGTAGCTGTGGGCATTTGTTACAAATCCGGTTGGGTTGCTGTTTGACCGATTGAAGAAGATATAACAGAAATCTTCATAGCAAGCAACTTAATAATTCAACTCACGGAATGCTTTAATATTTTCCCGCATCCAGCGTTTAATATTATTGCTCCTGTGGTTGGGTCGCATATACCCTGTTCGGCATTTATCCATCTCCTCAATGTTTGACTCGGAGGGGTAACGTTTTCTTGCTATGATAACGTTGTACTTGGTTGAAAAGTTTATTGCTATGTTTTTTTGGAGGGGGGGGGGGAAGGTGAGGGGGAGAAGATTTTTCTACCATCTTAACTCATTTTTGCGCCATGTTTACTTCCGCCAAGGAGGTTATGTTTTCGTCATGTTTGTCTGTCTGTCTTTTTGTCTGTTTGGCTGTTTGTCTGTCTGTCACACAAGATAACTCAAAAAGTTATGAACCAATTTGGATGAAATTTACAGGGATTGTTTGGTATGTTAGGAGGAACAGATGATTAACTTTTGGTAAAGATATGTCCATCCGTTTGTTTGTTTGTTTGTCTGCCTCATTTTTCTCGATGCNAAATTGAACAAGCTGTTATTAATATAAAAAGGCACAAATGATTAGATTTTGGAGTTTATACAAAGAAAATTATTGTTTCAGAACCAATTTGAATTTTTTGCTACCGTTGCCTCATTTGGCGGAGGTATGCGCTCTCAGAGTACTCTAGTTATTTTAGTTACGCTAGTGTCGCGATCGCCACGTGTTACGAACTACAAAATGTATTCATTTTTAGATATAATACGTATTCCTGAAGGTCAGGTATAATATCTGTGCCTGAATATATAAGTTTGGAAAGGCTGAGGCGAACATATCCTGACCTATTCTTAACTAATTTAACTTGTACCGCAACCTAACTTAACCCTTTCAAGTAGGCCACATAGCTACTATGTGCAAGGACCAAGTACTGTATTTTGTAATCTTCCCTAAATGTAAATTCAGGAACGGCGTCACAGCTGTACAAATTTGTATGAAATTAGACTTGTCTCTCGCTTTGGCACAAAGCGTTGAATTTCCTTATGTAGCTGTAGTTTGTTCTGCAGAAAGTCCTCGCTTCTTCACAACTTAATCTCTAGTGTTGTACCGAAAACTGTCGGTGTTTTCTGTGAAGATAAAATTACATGAACAAGCCAAAGTGTAGAGTATAAAGTAGGTGGATCTTCCTGAAGCCTGTAGCGTATAACCTATTACGTTTTACTTACCTCCGTGAAGGCTGCGGTGCTTATGAAGGAACCCCTTTGAGGGATAGAGTTGATTGGGTAGACCCACACGTGAGGGATAGAGTTGATTGGGTAGACCCACACGTGAGGGATAGAGTTGATTGGGTAGACCCACACGTGAGGGATAGAGTTGATTGGGTAGACCCACACGGTCACACGGTGTCATGACACAATGACTGTGACTTTTGGTGGCGCAAAGAATACCTATATTTCCGCCGACTTTTCCCAGTATTAGTTTTTTTTTGCGTCATATTGATTTCTCCAATTAGCTTTCCAGGAACGTAGCATCTCTTTTTGCATTTTTTCAATTTTCTGCCTTTAATGACTTTTCAGCAGATTGAATTGTAACGGTCGTTAGTCCCCTTCATCAAAATATGTTGATATATTCAACTATTTCATGAAAAAATGGAGAACGAACTTTCAGGTTGAAGTCGTTGGCTTCAGAAGTTAGGCCCATAAGTACGTTAATTAGTGGAGCTCCTTCGAGTTCGGGAGGAGAATGTGACTGGACTGGCGAAGCGCGAACAGGGAGACATGATTGGCTGTGGACTCTCCATCGGCGAGTGCCTCTTCTTAGTGTTTCTTTCAGCACTTCGGCACTAAGTTTCGGGAATGACTTACAGCATCATGTATGAATTTTTTGGAGTCGTAGCCTACGTCTTCGTGATGTTCTCTCAATAGTACGGCGATACGCGTGGAATTAAAATCAGCTTTATATATATGTATATTGGTTGTGCGTTTTCCTGATTTTTCACCAATATTGGGCAGTGCGTGGTAAATTAAATAAAGTTTGATGTTTAGCGCTTCTAGTGGACTTCCTCCGATTGCCGTCTATTCGTTTCCTAGATGTTTCTTTCATCACTATGGCGAGCCATAAGGGATCAATTTTACGTTTTAGTTCATTTTAGTACAACACTCATGTCAAATTATATAATTCCGAAACGTCTCCATAAAAAACTCTTAAACGTTCTGTTTTTATTCATGTGATTAATCCTTTGGTGCCGCGAAGTTCTTTTCATGGTTCCTAGTTCTTTAAAGGTAGGTACTTCATGTCCTATGCAGCGACGGGTATTATTTATGAGGTGTGCCACGCAGTTCATACAGGTTACGTTTGATGAACTACCTATATTGAATGACCACTAAATGTGGTTTTCGGAATTAAATAATACTTTAAATTCTCATAATTTTTGAATGAAAAAAGCATATTGTCTTATATATAACGTGCAGATGCAATGGCGGCTCGTGCCCTGTTTTAGGTGGGGCCCGCCGTATTATTTTTTTAAGCCATTAGGTGGAAAAGCTATTTTCTATGCTGAATTCTTGTGTCCAATGTGATAAGACTTGAATTCATCATAGAAAATAGCTCTTCCATCTAATTAATGGCTTCAAAAAATATACGGCGGGCCCCACCTAAAACAGGGCCAGAGCCGCCACTGAACGTGCATAACAGACAGTGGTGCCACTGCGCTGTCCATACATGTACACAAGCCTTCCCTGGTCCCTTGTTTCTTTCTATCGTAGGTTCACCAATCACCAGGTCGTGGGTATTGAAGCTTAAGACTTGTAGCTATACGTTACAAAATTTTTTGGCGTGCGCTGTAAAAAATTTAGGGAAAACTATAAGCGAAAAAAAGCGAAAGAATCACGTTAGAGACAATTTTTTACTGTTTGTTATGGTCCGTCTAAGAGGGCCCAGCTGTCATAAATGACGACAGAGACTTAGAACTTCACGAAAACCCCCGTTGTTTCCTGTGCTTTTTACTTCTCGGAGGACTTCTTAAGTGGAAATTCAGCATTGTGCCTGGAAAACTGCCATCTTCCGTAGCACCTTTGAACATATCCGAATAGAGTGATGTAGGTGAGCTCAGATTCATTCCTCAGCAGCAGTTCCCTTTAGATTCTTAATATCTTATTCCCATAGAGCGTGGAAATTAGTACTTGAAAAAACCCCTGTTGTTGAAAGGCCCCGCCAAGCCGTGAAATTTTCACCGGTTCGCTACGCCCTTAAATTTCTTCATATCTTATTCCCATTCATCGGATCGCTACGCCCTTGAATTTCTTAATTCTTCCTATCTTATTCCCATAGAGCGCGACGGAGATTCGCGGTCCAACATTGGAGTAAGCAAGTAAACGACCAACAACTGTGTTTTTTATATAGTGGATTGGGGCCAGAACTGATTGGAGACTCGGCCGCCACGATGGGAAACCTGTGGATAAAAACGCCGCTCCCAGTCTTTTATACATACATTGAAAAGCTTGGGCTACTAACTAGAGATTTGTTACAATTATTAGCCATCGCAATGCATCGTATATTTTTTCTATATATTTAGCGCTGTTGTGTGAAAACTCAATAAACGTATCTGTCTTAATGGTAGTTAATGCTCTACCTGAGACGCATTATGCGAAGTTTCCTACTGCTACCTTCTTCTAAGCCGCTCTGTAGTATGATATTGAATTGCTCACTGAACGTCAGTTTTCATAATAACACCATCTAAAATGTGAATAAAAAGTCTGTTTGGGCGGTGAACGGATAATTTTTCTTCATCTTGGCTCAGTGCGCCACGCGCTGCAACGCAATTCCATCCTTTCAGTGTCAAACGAAGAAGTGAAAGCAACGCTGAGGTGTTTACCTCTCACAAACATGGGTTAAAGTATCGCCTTTGTTATTTGTTTTCGTATTGGCTTGACAGCGCTGATAAACACTGGCACTGATAACAGGGCCGGCGCTGTGGCACTGACACGTGTGTTTGTATTTAGACTGCATCTAGCTCTTTCAGTCTTAATTAATGAACTATAATTTTCCTATAGGAGTATCAATATTCTAAAGTGGACCCTGAGGGCTGAGATCCACATGGCTGGTCAAGAGTTAGGAAACTATGTTCCCGGCTCTCGATGATGTGTTGACGACTAATCCATTCAATTACTATTGCTTAGAAAGCACGCTAGTTGAACCTATCGTTAGCTGTTGTGTCTACCAAGCACAGAGCATAAAATTCTGTGGTGGTTCTCTGTTGATCAACGAAGTTAATGAGTGCCTACCGTAACGGGAACTGTGGTGGAAGTACGGAAGGGTTTCTTGGATCGAAGAGGAATGTTTGCGTGACGGGTATTAGCTAATTGTTCTTGCATAGAACATCCATTGATTGTCTTCATTATAAGTAGTTTTTTGCGCTACTCTCAAGTGTGTCATCGTTATTGCTGTCCTATTATTTCATGGGAGTGCCGGCCAAGTGTGTCAGCAGACGGCTATATTTTTGGGGTGTCTGCACTAGTCTACACACTTTCTTTTTTACCATTGCTGGTACGACACAAGTGCTCATGAGAGTTTCATGTGGGTCAAGGCTCGTCATCCTGCGCCGCTGCTGTTGCTAACCGCCCCTGCATAGGCTGCGCGTAATGACGGCGGATCCCTACTAACGTAAGAGACATGAGGGCGAGATGGTCTACGTAGGTAGGTACTGTAGACGCAATTGACCTTGTTTGGTGCTACCTACTGCAGTTCGTTGTCTTTTCTACAGCTTGGTGGTCCTTGCCTCGATCTTTCTATATCTATAGGCTGCCGTTGATGAGGGGCATCTTGGTCAGAGATATGAGGGCGATGTGCTGCGGTGACTCCACCGACCTTGTTTACTACAAGTGTGATCGATGACTTTATTTTTACATGGTTCTTCTCTATATCTACATATACGTCATCGAAAGATTACTTGTTTTCCTGCTTAGACTGATGGAAAAGTGTTGTTATTAATGCCCTGTTGATGTAGTGGACCTTGTTGTTTGGGGCTAGCAACTTTACAATTTTTTTACTTAAAGCTATGGAAAGTGTTGTTATGAATGCCCTGTTGATGCAGTTGACCTTGTTGTTTGGGGCGAGCAACTTTACAATTTTTTTTTACTTAAAGCTATGGAAAGTGTTGTTATTAATGCCCTATTGATGCAGATGACCTTGTTGTTTGGGTTTAGCTACTGTACAATAATTTTTTTTACTTAAAACTATGGGAAAAAAATGTTATTAAGGCCCCGTTGATGCAGTTGACCTTGTTGTTTGGGGGCTAGCTATTGTAGCAATCGATAACTGCTTCTCTGAACATCGTCCTCTTCTTTGCATCCTCGTAGTTTATGCATCAATATCTTTAGGACTTCAGTTGATACGCATCATAACGCATGCCCTGTGTGGGCGTGTTGCATTAACTTCCATGCCTTTGTTGCTTGCTACAGGAACGATCGATGACCTTCTTTGGACACCGTGATCGTCTTTATTATCCTTGTCCAAGCCTCCGTCTCGCCACAGGCTGCGAATGTGATAGCGAATCTCTTAGATATACTTACCTGTACTTACCCGACACTGAAGCGGACAATAATTACTGCTTTTAGTTGGGTATCGTAGTCGTCTGTTTCTCTTCATCGTTCAAGCGACAGATCACTTTCACTTCAAACGAATAAATTAATTAATTATCATCTTATAATGATAATAGTTTAATAATAACAATAATCTGCTTGCTATTATCAAATGTTTTTATTACACTCCCAGTTTAGCCCAAATGGATATCATTACGTTTATACTGATTCTCCCCAACATGGCTGCTTAGGTATGCTTGGTGTTAACTGCTGGAGTGCTTTATGAACTACCGCTATTTTATTTCTTTATAGCCTATCCTTGGTCGAAGCTCTCGTCTAGTTAAACTCGATCAATGTGTGTGAGGCGTTGTAAATAATCACCTCGCTGTTTTGCGAGCGCCCCTGCATGCTACACAATGATATATTACCGCAACATTGTGGCTGAGCAATATGCGAACGTGCAGCGTTGCATTCACGGCAGGTTTGGGCCGTTGTCTGTCATGGCTTCTTGCACTTTTGTCAATCGAGTTTCATGGCCACTTGGAACGGTCGATGTTCCTCCGCTGACATTTGACTGTCGCGTTGTGGTTGATGTTGCACTGGAAGCTTGTGCGAGGGGTGAGCTGTAATGTACCTACATATTTGGAAGTACGTTCGTACATCAAACCAAAATTTACACGAATGCTCAAGCGTTTTCTGCCTCTTAATTTTTCACTTCCTGATTCTAGTATTTCGATGTACAGACACTTGTAATATTTAGTGTCGTGTGAAGAGGTGCTGTGGGGCAAGTTTTTGCCCCGTAAAGTGATACTGTTTGAAAGGATGCAATATTTATCTCTATTATAGAACCACGGTCCTTCCTAAAGGACGTTTCGCATAATATTCCCACGATAAACCGACATTTTGTTAGCCTTTACAGTGCGCGTTCATTGGGACTTGGGCACATAACGTGTAGCTTAATCAGTGACAAATGTATATAAGGTTAAGCGCTATTAATTATCTCGTTAGCGAGCACTCGAACACCACCTCACGCCGATGTGACACTGTGCAATCCCTTGCTCGGTTTGTGAACGGAGGTTCAGCTTGCCCGTCGTCCCGATTTCACAGTGAACGTGGGTACGAAGATACCCCTGGAAAGTGCTTAAGTTGAACGGCGTGGTATAGCTGGGCATCCGCCCGTAGGTTGAGCGTTTGGTGGTGTTGTGTCGCCCCGGCATTAGCAGGTTTGTTATGATCCTGAACAATTTCGTCCCAACCGAGTTCCTCAAGCTTCCGTGATGTGATCTACGTAGTAGTGCTGGGTCTGGCAGTGTCGCGGATATTTTTTTTCTTCCCTTTAACACTAATTGTTAACACAAGACACGGGCATTTATAATTTCGTCCTGTCGGGAGCTGCTCAAAGTGGATGACTTGCTCCTTTGTAAATGACACTAAATAGAGAACAGTTCTTGTACCAAGGCCGTGTAGGTTATCACAGTTTCTGTTTGACCTTCAGGACACTTTTTTTTTCATACTCAATCAGTTCCCTTCCTTCATTTTGCTTACTCGTGGATTACTTTTTTCGTTTTGTGTTTCTTCTCTTTCCTTAACTCGCAGCTCACAACAATTGCGTGGGTTATGCTTCTTCGTTTTGCTTTGACATACTAGCCCAGTTAACTCTATGCAGTCTTATGCCAACCCATAATTTAATTTCTATCTGCTTTGGCTTTCTAATGAGGCTGTTTCGTAAAGGATCGAGCATGCATCAAACTTCACGCACTGCGCCATTGATAGAAAATACATAAATTGTTTGTGTAAATTAACAATAACTTGTGAGCTGTGATATATTGGAAATAGAGCAGTTGTGTGCTTGCCCCGTATATGAATATGCGTTGCGTGCAAATCCTCGCGAAAACACAAGCGTTTACACGTGGCGAGACCCTCCGTAATGGCTGCTGGACCGATGCCAATCCTCGAGCCTGAAAATATCGTCGCTCATGAATGTCCCACAAAAATTGTCTTNTATGAATATGCGTTGCGTGCAAATCCTCGCGAAAACACAAGCGTTTACACGTGGCGAGACCCTCCGTAATGGCTGCTGGACCGATGCCAATCCTCGAGCCTGAAAATATCGTCGCTCATGAATGTCCCACAAAAATTGTCTTGCTGGCGTCCTGCGCATGACCACGGCATCGACTTCCCACTTCCTCGCTAGAAAATTCTGTAGCTTAAATGCTGAATACAGGGTGCTGCGTTACTTTATGGAGTAGTTTGAGGCTCCGTTTCTATAATAAAGGCGATTTCACAAAGGCAACGACTCTTTGACTCAAGTATAGAATCGACAGTATGTTTAGTGAGCAATGTTGCATATAGTTTTGTCGCCTTTATAACTTTATCGTATGATGAACTGTTACGATGGCACAAGCCTTTATTGCTTTGAAAACGTTTTGTTGTGTTCGCAGTCGAACGATATTTTGTAGCACCCATCTGTAGATATACTGTATATATGTAAATTTAGTGTTCACCTAAATAGACATAACTTGAGATTTTTAGCATGTTAAGTTCAGTGAGTGAACATTTATGGCTCTACAATCTGACAGTTTTTCGGTGTTTTCTTGGGGTATTGTTGTCTTGCACGTAGTTGTAAGTTTTATTTATAATCTTTACAGTAATATGACACAAACACTTTAACTTATGGTTCCTGCTAATGGCAAACTACACGGAGGTTTCGTTCGCGTTGGCAACCACAAGCATAAAAATTTTACTTCCCTTCGGCAGCGGCCGCCGCAAGCAGTTGGTCGAAGGCTTTCTTGTGGTCACCTAGCGATGGTTTCTCCCGCACCTCGAAAACGTGCCTGCTGACAGTAATATTAGCCCTGTAGTTAGGCCTATATAGTATCCTATATGGCCTGACTGAGAATATGTTAGGGTATTATAGAATGGTTTTGTTAAGAATAGGTGGAGCTAGGACAGGCAGTAGGGCTAGGTGCCTAGCCTTACAAGTTAGAGGCACCCATATTAACATGGATCGATCGGTAGGTCACATGCTAGGTATTTGTACAGACGTAATATTTCGTTGGGCGGTTTGGATATAGTTCTGAGTGGCTATGGTGCTACTACAATAACGGCGCTGTTGTTGAAGTCGTACCGTAATCCTTCAGATGCCCTGTGATAAGTTAGATATGCAGAAAACGTTGTCCCGCTTCCTTTATCTTTACTCAGTAAATCAACCGACGCATATTCAAAAAACCGGCCAAACTCATATAGCTGTGCATTCATTGAATGAAGTCTTTTCTCAAAAACGTCACAAAATTATTATAGTATTAGCTATTTTTGGGGGATTATGATAACAATGGTACAGGTTGCCGTACAGGCCGCCCGTGATTGCCTGCGTGGCCGTTGGTAACAAAGTTTTTGCCGTTTTATGAGTAACAACTGCGGTAATTTTTCATAGTAATTTCGACATCCTGACGCGTTACATTTGATCTCATTTGTACAGCTAGTTGCGCCATAATTGTTTTGTGGGATTGCTACGCTTTGTGTACGTCCCATTCTTTGACTTCACGGCAAATGTTCATGGATTATCTCATAAGAAACAAAAAATTACTCGAGCCCTCTGTACGCTTTTCGTGAACTATGTGTTTAACTTTTCAACGTCCAACGGAGTCCAACACTGTGGACTTCTTTAATGTCTGACTCGTAGCCACTGTGCCTCTTTTTCTTAGCAATCAAGATAGGCAGAATTTCTATGACTTCTGGGACAGGTCAGTGTGCCGCTCCTGTTCTTGATCTCAAAGGGTCCAACTTTGTCTATGCAAACCCTGGCAGGCAGGCGAATTTCTTGATAGGTACTTAATTGGGCTTTAGATTAATTTGTTAAGCATTTGGTGTGAGGGGAGGAGCATTGCTACGATAGTTTTAGGTTCATAGGAAGAACCTGCATTAGTTATATACAGCATATATTTCTACCTATGCTAGACCATTATGGATTTCTTGATCATCTCCCATGCTCACCGTTACTGTTTCCGCTTGTCTAGCAAAATAAAAACGCCATAGAAACACAGCTGCTCGTATATTGTAGACTGCTTTCCTCTAGCGTTGAAAAAAAAAAAAATTGTAGACAATGAGTATAAAAATTTGATCCCTGTCATTGACGCGGGTGATTCGCCGCAATATAATGACAATAATTCCATGCCAACTCGGAAAATAGATTATAATAATGGTTGCTACGATTTTCGTCATCTCCTGAAGGAGGATGATTGTTCTTTATCAACGTAGAGAATTGACCGTCCTCGTCCCGTTTCATATTTTGTATCGAAGATCAAGCTGGCTGAAGCAAGGCATTCAACATATCAGTACTGGTGAAGGGAAATCCACCTATGTATATATTCCAGGCTCCAGCACTTAGTTGTATTCTCACTTGTGAGATGTATTTCCTTCTATACGCTTGAGATTTATCCAACTTATTGCCTCATATACCCACCAACCTTGTGCACTGCGTTTCAGTAGTCTTCATGTATGTTTACCGCCATCAGCATTTAGGTGGTACCTACCCATCCTACATGTTCATCACCCGCATCGTGCGCTACGTGTCAACCGTCTCGTGTCTGTACCGCCTGTCTCTGGTACCCATCCTGAACGTTCTAGAAAGCAGCGCTGCTGCATGGGATGCCAAGCGCTGACCTATACGGTGGCCCAGTTATGACACGTTTGTTCTATTATGCACGTGCCAGTTCAGACTTGGTGACTGCAGCTTGTCTGTGCGCGTGATTTGTTGCGCATATCTGATTGCATCTTTGTTCCCTGACTTCGAAATTTACCCAAGATGAGCTTTAGGGGAAACATTCCACCCCTTTATCTTGGGCGAATCGTGTAGGGCTTAGTCGAATGAAAAAATTCATCAACTCCAAGGCTTTAGCTATGTGCAACTTCTATGTAGATTGCATGAGATAAGCTAATCCAACACCTGAATCTTTTGTAAATGGTATTCTAGCTGATAAATAAAACTTATTATTTTTGGATATAGAGAAAAATTTAGGAAAGAATTATTGTGGGCAGGTACAAAACGTACTCATTATAGACGGAAAAAGTTTCCAAGATTGGTTATTAAATAGGAATGTTGTTAAATTTCAGACATGTTTTTGTATTACTTGCGCCCTTGAAGGTCTATTTTTTGGGGGGAGGATTTTCATGTGTCGTTTTCTACTTAACCCTCTATATTCGTGCAAGGTATTTTAAGACACTTTGCTAAATCGATGGAGAACTTAAAAACCCTCAGAAAAATAATCAATCCGGCTATTCAACACTGACTGGAGAATTCAAAGTTGGACCAAGTGTCTTGAGTTTCATGTTGTAGATTCTTTCCCAAAGCGATCGAAGCACAACACTGCTGCAAGAAGTGAGTTAGCCATAGTAATTGGAGCGCAAGCCAAGCAAGTATATACTGCCTCAAATATCCGTTGATGCTACTTGGTTTTGAGTCTTTGCGAAGTGTGTTGAGCCCTTCGTACGTTTTGTACACAATTGTAGGCGTTATAAATAGTTGTATTCCGAAACGGATAGTGATGCTTAATTCTGGTATAAGAGGGTTAATGTTGTCCCAACGCGCCAAAGTTGCACTACAAATTTTTCCTCAGCCTAAACACTTTAGCGTCAACATACAACGAACACACTAACTCATAGAAAAAAATCCGCTCATCGTTATGCCTCTTCGTGGTGGTGCAGCAGATAGCTGGAATAGACTGTACATAGTGTACTGTAGTACTGTAAGCCTATTAGCAGTACCTGGAGCTTTTGGACTCACCCCAATCTCTCCGCATCCATTTGTACTGTTTGTAATTGGCTGCAAATCGTTTTGAATGTCCATGCCCAGCGTGGTCTTGACTTAGAGAAGAAAAAATTAATTACGGGATTGTCCCATCTTTTCCCAATACCTATACTCTGTTCTTGTATGAGAACTCAAGTGGTTTCCAACCGGTGGTACGCGATGGAGGGCTTTCCAGGTGGTGCGCGAGCTGAAGCGAAAACAGGGTTGTGGTCTTTGCTGTCGGTTCATTTGCGTATTCTACATGTGACTACGACTACTAAAGTCATAGACTACACCATGCGTTGACTGGGCACTGAAATCGGGCCTCTTATAATTGGGCCCGGAGGCCGAATTACGTAAGTGGTAATAAAAATGAGTTCTGATAATCACGGAGACCCCCCCCCCAAACAGAGATTAATTTCTTTGTCGCCACATGCGAACTGCGTTGTAGAGCAGGGAATCTAAATTCACAATATCTTCAGTAGGCGATATGCATCATATCTTCGAACACCAAGAATAATTGAAAATTCATCATAATTTCTAGGAATATTAAACTTTTGTAGAAAAAATTGGCACATTGATACTACATGTAACGTATTTTAATATCACATACAATTGAGTTATTTTCCAACGACGGATTTGAAGCAATAACCTCAGAAATGGATGTATATAGAGCTTTCGGTAGAGCTCATCCGCATAGCCGCTAGGAGAGGAAGGTTATGAAGTGCCAGTCATACTGAAAAACTTGACAAAAACCACAGTAATACTACAGAATAACAGCAGAGTAGTAGCCATGAACTAAAGGGTTCATGTGTTCGGTGCTGAACATTCGTTGCTGCCCCTTGTAGATCCGTATGGAGGTGTGGATCCGGTGGGCATGCTTCCTCTGTTTTATAAGCAGTTGGCTGACGTTCTTGCCCCCAAGCTTGCTGTGATCTTCCGGCGCCTGATACGGTTAGGAAATTTT